>CAJQUW010008938.1:12500-33333 GCA_907163375.1 Prostheceraeus crozeri | reverse complement strand
GGTTAAGGTTAGGTTTAGGGTTACGGTTAGGGTTTATTTTAGTAAAAAACTTTTTCCTCTCCCATGGCTTTCAAATTTACCATGCCGATATAGAATTTGACTCTGAATCCAAATATTCCATCCGTTTTCCCCATCCGATATTCCGTTTTGGCTATACAGCCCAAAACATCCCAAGTTCGCCGTTAACTCCCTAGGGTTAGCGTCAGGTAGGGTTGTTGTGTATCGGGTTAGGGGCTAGGTTATTCTGGCTAGTATTAGGGTTAGGGTAAGGGTATTGTGGTTAGGGTTAGGGTAACGGTTAGGGTTATTTTAGGAAAAAATTTTCCTCTCTCATTGCTTTCAAATTTACAATGCCGACATGGAATTTGACTCTGAATCCGAATCTGCCCTCCGTTTTCCGATCGGATGCTTCCTTTTTGCTCTACAGCCCAAAACATCCCAAGTTTGCCATTAACTCTCTAGGGTTAGAGTTAGGGCTAGGGTTAGGGTTATTGTGGTTAGGGTTAGGGTTATTGTGGTTAGGGTTAGGGTTATTGTGGTTAGTGTTGCGGTTGGGGCTAGGGTTTTTGTGGGTTGGGTTAGGTTTAGGGTTAGGGTTGGGGTGAAGGCTAGGTTTAGGGTTATTTCGGCTACGGTTAGGGTTATTTTAGGAAAAAAATTTTTCCTCTCCCATTGCTTTCAAATTTGCCATGTCCACATAGAATTTGACTCTGAATCCGAATCTGCCCTCCGTTTTCCTCCATCGATGCTTCGTTTACGCTCTACAAGCCCAAAACATCCCAACTTCGCCGCTGGCTCTCTAGGTTGGGGTTAGGGTTATTGTGGTTAGGGTTGGGGCTAGTGTTATTAGGGTTAGGGTTATTGTGGTTAGGGTTAGGGTTGGGGCTAGGGTTATCGTCGGTAGGGTAGGGTTAGGGTTAGGGTTGTTGTGGTTAGGATCGGGGTTAGGGTTATCAGGGTTAGGGTGAGGGTTAGGGTTAGGGTTAGGGTTATTGTGGGTTGGGTTAGGGTTGGGGTTAGGGTTAGGGTTAGCGTTATGGTTCGGGTTATTGTGGTTAGGGTTGCGGTTAGGGTTAAGGTTTAGGTTTAGGTTAGGGTTAGTGTAGGGGTTAGGGCTAGGGTTAGGGCTAGGGTTAGGGTTATTTTGGTTACGGTTAGGGTTATTTTAGGAAAAAAATTTTTCCTCTCCCATGGCTTTCAAACTTGCCATGCCCACATAGAATTTGACTCTGAATCCGAATCTGCCCTCCGTTTTCTCATCGGATGCTTCGCTTACGCTCTACAGCCCAAAACATCCCAACTTCGCCGTTAGCTCTCTAGGGTTAGGGATAGGGCTATTGTGGTTGGGGTTATGTGGTTAGGGTTAGGGTTATTATGGTTAGGGTTAGGTTTAGGGTTAGGGTTATTGTGGCAAGGGTAAGGGCTAGGGATAGGGTTGTTGTGGTTAGGGTCGGGGTTAGGGTTATCGTTGTTAGGGTGAGGGTGAGGGCTAGGGTTATTGTGGTTAGGGTTAGGTTTAGGGTTAGGGTTATTGTGGTTAGGGTTAGGGCTAGGGTTAGGGTTATTGTGGTTAGGGTTAGGGTTAGGGTTAGGGTTAGGGTTAGGGTTATTTTAGGAAATGCTTTTTCCTCTCCCATGGCTTTCAAATTTACCATGCCGATATAGAATTTGACTCTGAATCCGAATATTCCTTCCGTTTTCCCATCCGATATTTCGTTTTGGCTCTACAGCCCAAAACATCCCAAGTTCGCCGTTAACTCTCTAGGTTAGCGTCAGGGTTAGGGTTGTTGTGTATCGGGTTAGGGCTAGGGTTATTCTGGCTAGTATTAGGGTTAGGGTAAGGGTTATTGTGGTTAGGGTTAGGGTAACGGTTAGGGTTATTTTAGGAAAGAAGTTTCCTCTCTCATTGCTTTCAAATTTACAATGCCGATATGGAATTTGACTCTGAATCCGAATCTGCCCTCCGTTTTCCGATCGGATGCTTCCTTTTTGCTCTACAGCCCAAAACATCCCAAGTTTGCCATTAACTCCCTAGGGTTAGAGTTAGGGTTAGGGTTAGGGTTATTGTGGTTAGTGTTGCGGTTGGGGTTAGGGTTTTTGTGGGTAGGGTTAGGGTTAGGGTTAGGGTTGGGGTTAGGGCTAGGGTTAGGGTTATTTCGGCTACGGTTAGGGTTATTTAAGGAAAAAAATTTTTCCTCTCCCATTGCTTTCAAATTTGCCATGCCCACATAGAATTTGACTCTGAATCCGAATCTGCCCTCCATTTTCTCATCGGATGCTTCGTTTACGCTCTACAGCCCAAAACATCCCAACTTCGCCGTTAGCTCTCTAGGGTTAGGGATAGGGCTATTGTGGTTGGGGTTATTGTGTTAGGGTTAGGGCTATTGTGGTTAGGGTTGGGGTTAGGGTTAGGGTTGGGGCTATGGTTATTGTGGTTAGGGTTAGGGCTAGGGTTAGGGTTATCGTGGTTATGGTCGGGTTAGGGTTATCGTGGTTAGGGTGAAGTGAGGGTTAGGATTATTGTGGTTAGGGTTAGGGTTGGGGTTAGGATTATTGTGGTTAGGGTTAGGGTTAGGGTTAGGGTTAGGGTTAGGGTTAGGGTTAGGGTTAGGGTTAGGCTTATGGTTAGGGTTAGGGTTAGGGTTAGGGTTAGGGTTAGGGTTAAGGTTAGGGTTAGGGTTAGGGTTATTGTGGTTAGTGTTGCGGTTGGGGTTAGGGTTTTTGTGGGTAGGGTTAGGGTTAGGGTTGGGGTTAGGGCTAGGGTTAGGGTTATTTCGGCTACGGTTAGGGTTATTTAAGGAAAAAAATTTTTCCTCTCCCATTGCTTTCAAATTTGCCATGCCCACATAGAATTTGACTCTGAATCCGAATCTGCCCTCCGTTTTCTCATCGGATGCTTCGTTTACGCTCTACAGCCCAAAACATCCCAACTTCGCCGTTAGCTCTCTAGGGTTAGGGATAGGGCTATTGTGGTTGGGGTTATTGTGGTTAGGGTTAGGGTTATTGTGGTTAGGGTTGGGGTTAGGGTTAGGGTTGGGGCTAGGGTTATTGTGGGTTAGGGTTATCGTGGTTAGGGTCGGGGTTAGGGTTATCGTGGTTAGGGTGAAAGTGAGGGTTAGGGTTATTGTGGTTAGGGTTAGGGTTGGGGTTAGGGTTGGGGTTAGGGTTAGGGTTAGGATTATGGTTCGGGTTAATGTGGTTAGGGTTAGGGTTAGGGTTTGGGTTAGGGTTAAGGTTTAGGTTAGGGTTAGGGCTAGGGTTAGGGTTAGGGTTAGGGTTAGGGTTCGGGTTATTGTGGTTAGGGTTGGGGTTAGGGTTAGGGTTACGGTTATTTTAGGAAAAAAATTTTTCTCTCCCATGGCTTTCAAATATGCCATGCCCACATAGAATTTGACTCTGAATCCGAATCTGCCCTCCGTTTTCTAATCGGATGCTTCGTTTTCGCTCTACAGCCCAAAACATCCCAAGTTCGCCGTTAACTCTCTAGGGTTACGCATAGGTTTATTGTGGTTGGGGTTAAGGCTAGGGTTATTGTGGCTAGGGTTGGGGTAAGGGTTAGGGTTATTGTCGTTAGGGTTAGGGTTGGGGCTAGGGTTATTGTGGGTAGGGTTAGGGTTAGGGTTAGGGTTAGGGTTAGGCTTATGGTTAGGGTTAGGGTTAGGGTTAGGGTTAGGGTTAGGGTTAGGGTTAGGGTTAGGGTTAGGGTTAGGGTTAGGGTTAGGGTTAGGGTTAGGGTTAGGGTTGGGGTTAGGATTATGGTTCGGGTTATTGTGGTTGGGGTTGGGGTTAGGTTTAGGGTTACGGTTAGGGTTATTTTAGGAAAAGCGTTTTCCTCTCCCAAGGCTTTTAAATTTACTATGCCGATATAGATTTTGACTCTGAATCCGAATATTCCCTCCGTTTTTCCATCCGATATTTCGTTTTGGCTCTACAGCCCAAAACATCCCAAGTTCGCCGTTAACTCTCTAGGGTTAGCGTTATGGTTAGGGTTATTGTGGTTAGGGTTAGGGTTATTGTGGATAGGGTTAGGGTTATTGTGGTTAGGGTTGGGGTTAGGGCTAGGGTTATTGTGGTTAGGGTTAGGGCTAGGGTTATTGCGGGTAGGGTTAGGGTTAGGGTTAGAGGTAGGGCTAGGGTTAGGGTTGTTGTGGTTAGAGTCGGGGCTAGGGTTTGAGTTAGGGCTAGGGTTAGGGTTGTTGTGGTTAGGGTCGGGTTAGGGTTAGAGATATTGTGGTTAGGGTTAGGGTTGGGGCTAGGGTTATTGTGGGTAGGGTTAGGGTTAGGATCCGGATATTCCGAATAATCCGAATATTCCCTCCGTTTTCCCATCCGATATTTCGTTTTGGCTCTACAGCCCAAAACATCCCAAGTTCGCCGTTAACTCTCTAGGGTTAGCGTGAGGGTTAGGGTTATTGTGTATAGGCTTTGGGCTAGGGTTATTCTGGCTAGTGTTAGGGTTTGGGTTAGGTAGGTTAGGGTTAGGGTTATAGTGTTATTGTGGTTAGGGTTAGGGTAACGGTTAGGGTTATTTTAGGAAATAAATTTTCCTCTCTCATTGCTTTCAAATTAACAAAGCGATATGGAATTTTGACTCTGAATCCGAATCTGCCCTCCGTTTTCCGATCCGATGCTTCCTTTTTGCTCTTACAGCCCAAAACATCCCAAGTTTGCCATTAACTCTCTAGCGTTAGGGCTGGGGTTAGGTTTATTGTGGTTAGGGTTATTGTGGTTAAGGTTAGGGTTAAGGTTTAGGTTTAGGTTAGGGTAAGGGTTAGGGTTAGGGTAGGGGTTAGGGCTAGGGTTAGGGTTATTTTGGTTACGGTTAGGGTTATTTTAGGAAAAAAATTTTTCCTCTCCCATGGCTTTCAAACTTGCCATGCCCACATAGAATTTGACTCTGAATCCGAATCTGCCCTCCGTTTTCTCATCGGATGCTTCGCTTACGCTCTACAGCCCAAAACATCCCCGTTAGCTCTCTAGGGTTAGGGATAGGGCTATTGTGGTTGGGGTTATTGTGGTTAGGGTTAGGGTTATTGTGGTTAGGGTTGGGGTTAGGGTTAGGGTTGGGGCTAGGGTTATTGTGGCTTAGGGTTAGGGTTAGGGTTAGGGCTAGGGTTAGGGTTCTTGTGGTTAG
Organism: Prostheceraeus crozeri; assembly: GCA_907163375.1. Lineage (NCBI taxonomy): Eukaryota > Metazoa > Platyhelminthes > Polycladida > Euryleptidae > Prostheceraeus > Prostheceraeus crozeri. The sequence goes on along the minus strand of CAJQUW010008938.1, from coordinate 28,199 downwards.
GGTCGGGGTTAGGGTTATCGTGGTTAGGGTGAGGGTGAGGGCTAGGGTTATTGTGGTTAGGGTTAGGGTTCGGGTTAGGGTTGGGGTTAGGGTTAGGATTATGGTTCGGGTTATTGTGGTTAGGGTTATGGTTAGGGTTAGGGTTACGGTTAGGGTTATTTTAGGAAATGCTTTTTCCTCTCCCATGGCTTTCAAATTTACCATGCCGATATAGAATTTGACTCTGAATCCGAATATTCCCTCCGTTTTCCCATCCGATATTTCGTTTTGGCTCTACAGCCCAAAACATCCCAAATTCGCCGTTAACTCTCTAGGGTTAGCGTCAGGGTTAGGGTTGTTGTGTATCGGGTTAGGGCTAGGGTTATTCTGGCTAGTATTAGGGTTAGGGTAAGGGTTATTGTGGTTAAGGTTAGGGTAACGGTTAGGGTTATTTTAGGAAAAAATTTTCCTCTCTCATTGCTTTCAAATTTACAATGCCGATATGGAATTTGACTCTGAATCCGAATCTGCCCTCCGTTTTCCGATCGGATGCTTCCTTTTGCTCTACAGCCCAAACTTCCCAAGTTTTCCATTAACTCCCTAGGGTTAGTGTTAGGGTTAGGGTTAGGGTTATTGTGGTTAGTGTTGCGGTTGGGGTTACGGTTTTTGTGTGTAGGGTTAGGGTTAGGGTTAGGGTTGGGGTGAGGGCTAGGGTTAGGGTTATTTCGGCTACGGTTAGGGTTATTTAAGGAAAAAACATTTTCCTCTCCCATTGCTTTCAAATTTGCCATGCCCACATAGAATTTGACTCTGAATCCGAATCTGCCCTCCGTTTTCTCATCGGATGCTTCGTTTACGCTCTACAGCCCAAAACATCCCAACTTCGCCGTTAGCTCTCTAGGGTTAGGGATAGGGTTATTGTGGTTGGGGTTATTGTGGTTAGGGTTAGGGTTATTGTGGTTAGGGTTGGGGTTAGGGTTAGGGTTGGGGCTAGGGTTATTGTGGGTTAGGGTTAGGGTTAGGGTTAGGGCTAGGGTTAGGGTTATCGTGGTTAGGGTCGGGGTTAGGGTTATCGTGGTTAGGGTGAAAGTGGGTTAGGGTTAGGGTTAGGGTTAGGGTTAGGGTTAGGGTTAGGGTTAGGGTTAGGGTTAGGGTTAGGGTTATGGTTAGGGTTAGGGTTAGGGTTAGGGTTAGGGTTAGGGTTAGGGTTAGGGTTAGGGTTAGGGTTAGGGTTTGGGTTAGGGTTTGGGTTAGGGTTAGGGTTAGGGTTAGGGTTAGGGTTAGGGTTAGGGTTAGGGTTAGGGTTAGGGTTAGGGTTAGGGTTAGGGTTAGGGTTAGGGTTAGGGTTATTTTAGGAAAAGCGTTTTCCTCTCCCAAGGCCTTTAAATTTACTATGCCGATATAGATTTTGACTCTGAATCCGAATATTCCCTCCGTTTTCCCATCCGATATTTCGTTTTGGCTCTACAGCCCAAAACGTCCCAAGTTCGCCGTTAACTCTCTAGGGTTAGCGTTATGGTTAGGGTTATTGTGTATAGGGTGAGGGTTAGGGTTAGGGTTATTGTGTATAGGGTTAGGGTTAGGGTTAGGGTTATTGTGGTTAGGGTTGGGGTTAGGGTTGGGGCTATTGTGGTTAGGGTTAGGGTTGGGGCTGAGGTTGTTGCGGGTAGGGTTAGGGTTAGGGTTAGGGTTAGGGCTAGGGTTAGGGTTGTTGTGGTTATGGTCGGGGTTAGGGTTAGGGTTAGGGCTAGGGTTAGGGTTGTTGTGGTTAGGGTCGGGGTTAGGGTTAGAGATATTGTGGTTAGGGTTAGGGTTGGGGCTAGGGTTATTGTGGGTAGGGTTAGGGTTAGGATCCGGATATTCCGAATAATCCGAATATTCCCTCCGTTTTCCTATCCGATATTTCGTTTTGGCTCTACAGCCCAAAACATCCCAAGTTCGCCGTTAACTCTCTAGGGTTAGCGTGAGGGTTAGGGTTATTGTGTATAGGGTTAGGGCTAGGGTTATTCTGGCTAGTGTTAGGGTTAGGGTGAGGTAGGTTAGGGTTAGGGTTATAGTGTTATTGTGGTTAGGGTTAGGGTAACGGTTAGGGTTATTTTAGGAAATAAATTTTCCTCTCTCATTGCTTTCAAATTTACAATGCCGATATGGAATTTGACCCCCAATCCGAATCTGCCCTCCGTTTTCCCATCCGATGCTTCGTTTTGGCTCTACAGCCCAAAACATCCCGAGTTTGGCATTAACTCTCTCCGATTAGCGTTAGGGTTATTGTGGTTAGGGTTATTGTGGTTAGTTTTAGGGTTAGAGTTATTGTGGCTAGGGTTATTCTGGTTAGGGTTAGGGTTATTGTGGTTAGAGTTCGGCCTAGGGTTAGGGTTATTGTGGTTAGGGTTAGGGTTGGGGCTAGGGTTATTGTGGGTAGGGTTAGGGTTAGGGTTAGGGTTGGGGTTAGGGCTAGGGTTAGGGTTATTTTGGTTACGGTTAGGGTTATTTTAGGAAAAAAATTTTTCCACTCCCATGGCTTTCAAATTTGCCATGCCCACATAGAATTTGACTCTGAATCCGAATCTGCCCTCCGTTTTCTCATCGGATGGTTCGCTACGCTCTACAGCCCAAAACATCCCAACTTCGCCGTTAGCTCTCTAGGGTTAGGGATAGGGTTATTGTGGTTGGGGTTATTGTGGTTAGGGTTAGGGTTAGGGTTAGGGCTAGGGTTAGGGTTGTTGTGGTTAGGGTCGGGGTTAGGGTTATCGTGGTTAGGGTGAGGGTGAGGGCTAGGGTTATTGTGGTTAGGGTTGGGGCTAGGGTTGGGGCTAGGGTTACGATTATGGTTCGGGTTACTGTGGTTAGGGTTAAGGTTAGGTTTAGGGTTACGGTTAGGGTTATTTTAGTAAAAACTTTTTCCTCTCCCATGGCTTTCAAATTTACCATGCCGATATAGAATTTGACTCTGAATCCAAATATTCCCGCCGTTTTCCCCTCCGATAGTTCGTTTTGGCTATACAGCCCAAAACATCCCAAGTTCGCCGTTAACTCTCTAGGGTTAGCGTCAGGGTTAGGGTTGTTGTGTACCGGGTTAGGGCTAGGGTTATTCTGGCTAGTATTAGGGTTAGGGTTAGGGTTAGGGTTAGGGTTAGGGTAACGGTTAGGGTTAGGGTTAGGGTTAAGGTTTAGGTTAGGGTTAGGGTTAGGGTTGGGGTAGGGGTTAGGGCTAGGGTTAGGGTTATTTTGGTTACGGTTAGAGTTATTTAAGGAAAAAATTTTTCCTCTCCCATTGCTTTCAAATTTGCCATGCCCACATAGAATTTGACTCTGAATCCGAATCTGCCCTCCGTTTTCTCATCGGATGCTTCGTTTACGCTCTACAGCCCAAAACATCCCAACTTCGCCGTTAGCTCTCTAGGGTTAGGGATATTGTGGTTGGGGTTATTGTGGTTGGGGTTAGGGTTATTGTGGTTAGGGTTGGGGTTAGGGTTAGGGTTGGGGCTAGGGTTATTGCGGCTTAGGGTTAGGGTTAGGGCTAGGGTTAGGGCTAGGGTTAGGGTTCTTGTGGTTAGGGTCGGGGTTAGGGTTATCGTGGTTAGGGTGAGGGTGAGGGCTAGGGTTATTGTGGTTAGGTATAGGGTTCGGGTAAGGGTTGGGGTTAGGGTTAGGATTATGGTTCGGGTTATTGTGGTTAGGGTTATGGTTAGGTTTAGGGTTACGGTTAGGGTTATTTTAGTAAAAACTTTTTCCTCTCCCATGGCTTTCAAATTTACCATGCCGATATAGAATTTGAGTCTGAATCCAAATATTCCCTCCGTTTTCCCATCCGATATTTCGTTTTGGCTATACAGCCCAAAACATCCCAAGTTCGCCGTTAACTCTCTAGGGTTAGCGTCAGGGTTAGGGTTGTTGTGTATCGGGTTAGGGCTAGGGTTATTCTGGCTAGTATTAGGGTTAGGGTAAGGGTTATTGTGGTTAGGGTTAGGGTAACGGTTAGGGTTATTTTAGGAAAAAAATTTTCCTCTCACATTGCTTTCAAATTTGCCATGCCGATATGGAATTTGACTCTGAATCCGAATCTGCCCTCCGTTTTCCCATCGGATGCTTCGTTTACGCTCTACAGCCCAAAACATCCCAACTTCGCCGTTAGCTCTCTAGGGTTAGGGATAGGGTTATTGTGGTTGGGGTTATTGTGGTTAGGGTTAGGGTTAGGGCTAGGGTTAGGGTTGTTGTGGTTAGGGTCGGGGTTAGGGTTATCGTGGTTAGGGTGAGGGTGAGGGCTAGGGTTATCGTGGTTAGGGTTAGGGTTGGGGTTAGTTTTGGGGTTAGGGTTGGGGCTAGGGTTGGGGTTAGGGTTAGGATTATGGTTCGGGTTATTGTGGCTAGGGTTAAGGTTAGGTTTAGGGTTAGGGTTAGGGTTATTATAGGAAAAAAATTTTCCTCTCCCATGGCTTTCAAGTTTACCATGCCGATATAGAATTTGACTCTGAATCCAAATATTCCCTCCGTTTTCCCATCCGATATTTCGTTTTGGCTATACAGCCCGAAACATCCCAAGTTCGCCGTTAACTCTCTAGGGTTAGCGTCAGGGTTAGGGTTGTTGTGTATCGGGTTAGGGATAGGGTTATTCTGGCTAGTATTAGGGTTAGGGTAAGGGTTATTGTGGTTAGGGTTAGGGTAACGGTTAGGGTTATTTTAGGAAAAAAATTTTCCTCTCTCATTGCTTTCAAATTTACAATGCCGATATTGAATTTGACTCTGAATCCGAATCTGCCCTCCGTTTTCCGATCCGATGCTTCCTTTTTGCTCTACAGCCAAAAACATCCCAAGTTTGCCATTAACTCTCTAGGGTTAGAGTTAGGGCTAGGGATAGGGTTATTGTGGTTAGGGTTAGGGTTATTGTGGTTAGGGTTAGGCCTAGGGTTAGGGTTATTGTGGTTAGTGTTGCGGTTGGGGCTAGGGTTTTTGTGGGTAGGGTTAGGGTTAGGGTTGGGGTTTGGCTAGCGTTAGGGTTATTTCGGCTACGGTTAGGGTTATTTTAGGAAAAAAATTTTTCCTCTCCCATTGCTTTCAAATTTGCCATGCCCACATAGAATTTGACTCTCAATCCGAATCTGCCCTCCGTTTTCTCATCGGATGCTTCGTTTACGCTCTACAGCCCAAAACATCCCAACTTCGCCGTTAGTACTCTAGGGTTAGGGATAGGGTTATTGTGGTTGGGGTTATTGTGGTTAGGGTTAGGGTTCTTCTGGTTAGGGTTTGGGTTAGGGTTAGGGATGGGTCTAGGGTTATTGTGGGTTAGGGTTAGGGTTAGGGCTAGGGTTAGGGTTGTTGTGGTTAGGGTCGGGGTTAGGGTTATCGTGGTTAGGATTATCGTGGTTAGGGTGAGGGTGAGGGTTAGGGTTATTGTGGTTAGGGTTAGGGTTGGGGTTAGGATTATGGTTCGGGTTATTGTGGTTAGGGTTAGGGTTAGGGTTAAGGTTTAGGTTTAGGTTAGGGTTAGGGTTAGGGTTGGGGTTAGGGCTAGGGTTAGGGTTATTTTGGTTACGGTTAGGGTTATTTTAGGAAATAAATTTTTCTCTCCCATAGCTTTCAAATTTGCCATGCCCATATAGAATTTGACTCTGAATCCGAATCTGCCCTCCGTTTTCCCATCGGATGCTTCGTTTTCGCTCTAAGCCCAAAACATCCCAACTTCGCCGTTAGCTCTCTAGGGTTAGGGATAGGGCTATTGTGATTGTGGTTATTGTGGTTAGGGTTAGGGTTATTGTGGTTAGGGTTGGGGTTAGGGTTGGGGCTAGGGTTATTGTGGGTTAGGGTTATTGTGGGTTAGGGTTAGGGCTAGGGTTAGGGTTATCGTGGTTAGGGTCGGGGTTAGGGTTATCGTGGTTAGGGTGAAGGTGAGGGTTAGGGTTATTGTGGTTAGGGTTAGGGTTGGGGTTAGGGTTGGGGTTAGGGTTGGGGTTAGGGTTAGGATTATGGTTCGGGTTATTGTGGTTAGGGTTATGGTTAGGTTTAGGGTTACGGTTAGGGTTATTTTAGTAAAAACTTTTTCCTCTCCCATGGCTTTCAAATTTACCATGCCGATATAGAATTTGAGTCTGAATCCAAATATTCCCTCCGTTTTCCCATCCGATATTTCGTTTTGGCTATACAGCCCAAAACATCCCAAGTTCGCCGTTAACTCTCTAGGGTTAGCGTCAGGGTTAGGGTTGTTGTGTATCGGGTTAGGGCTAGGGTTATTCTGGCTAGTATTAGGGTTAGGGTAAGGGTTATTGTGGTTAGGGTTAGGGTAACGGTTAGGGTTATTTTAGGCAATAAATTTTCCTCTCTCATTGCTTTCAAATTTACAATCCCGATATTGAATTTGACTCTGAATCCGAATCTGCCCTCCGTTTTCCGATCCGATGCTTCCTTTTTGCTCTACAGCCAAAAACATCCCAAGTTTGCCATTAACTCTCCAGGGTTAGAGTTAGGGCTAGGGTTAGGGTTATTGTGGTTAGGGTTAGGGTTATTGTGGTTAGGGTTAGGCCTAGGGTTAGGGTTATTGTGGTTAGTGTTGCGGTTGGGGCTAGGGTTAGGGTTAGGGTTAGGGTTGGGTTTGGCTAGCGTTAGGATTATTTTGGCTACGGTTTGGGTTATTTTAGGTAAAAAATTTTCCTCTCTCATTGCTTTCAAATTTGCCATGCCCACATAGAATTTGACTCTGAATCCGAATCTGCCCTCCGTTTTCTCATCGGATGCTTCGTTTTCGCTCTACAGCCCAAAACATCCCAACTTCGCCGTTAGCTCTCTAGGGTTAGGGATAAGGTTATTGTGGTTGGGGTTATTGTGGTTAGGGTTAGGGTTATTGTGGTTAGGGTTTGGGTTAGGGTTAGGGTTGGGGCTAGGGTTATTGTGGGTTAGGGTTAGGGTTAGGGCTAGGGTTAGGGTTGTTGTGGTTAGGGTTGGGGTTAGGGTTATCGTGGTTAGGGTTATCGTGGTTAGGGTGAGGGTGAGGGTTAGGGTTATTGTGGTTAGGGTTAGGGTTGGGGTTAGGGTTGGGGTTAGGGTTAGGATTATGGTTCGGGTTATTGTGGTTAGGGTTAGGGTTAGGGTTAAGGTTTAGGTTTAGGTTAGGGTTAGGGTTAGGGTTGGGGTTAGGGCTAGAGTTAGGGTTATTTTGGTTACGGTTACGGTTATTTTAGGAAAAAAATTTTTCCTCTCCCATGGCTTTCAAATTTGCCATCCCCACATAGAATTTGACTCTGAATCCGAATCTGCCCTCCGTTTTCTCATCGGATGCTTCGCTTACGCTCTAAGCCCAAAACATCCCAACTTCGCCGTTAGCTCTCTAGGGTTAGGGATAGGGCAATTGTGGTTGGGGTTATTGTGGTTAGGGTTAGGGTTATTGTGGTTAGGGTTGGGGTTAGGGTTAGGGTTGGGGCTAGGGTTATTGCGGGTAGGGTTAGGGTTAGAGTTAGGGCTAGGGTTAGGGTTGTTGTGGTTAGAGTCGGGGTTAGGGTTATCGTGGTTAGAGTGAGGGTTAGGGTTATTGTGGTTAGGGTTAGGGTTTGGGTTAGGGTTAGGGTTATGGCGCGGGTTATTGTGGTTAGGGTTGGGGTTAGGGTTAGGGTTACGGTTAGGGTTATTTTAGTAAAAACTTTTTCCTCTCCCATGGCTTTCAAATTTACCATGCCGATATAGAATTTGAGTCTGAATCCAAATATTCCCTCCGTTTTCCCATCCGATATTTCGTTTTGGCTATACAGCCCAAAACATCCCAAGTTCGCCGTTAACTCTCTAGGGTTAGCGTCAGGGTTAGGGTTGTTGTGTATCGGGTTAGGGCTAGGGTTATTCTGGCTAGTATTAGGGTTAGGGTAAGGGTTATTGTGGTTAGGGTTAGGGTAACGGTTAGGGTTATTTTAGGAAAAAATTTTCCTCTCTCATTGCTTTCAAATTTACAATGCCGATATGGAATTTGACTCTGAATCCGAATCTGCCCTCCGTTTTCCGATCGGATGCTTCCTTTTGCTCTACAGCCCAAAACATCCCAAGTTTGCCATTAATCCCTAGGGTTAGAGTTAGTGCTAGGGGTTAGGGTTACGGTTATTGTGGCTAGGGTTAGGGTTATTGTGGTTAGGGTTAGGGCTAGGGTTATTGTGGTTAGGTTTAGGGCTAGGGTTAGGGTTGTTGTAGTTAGGGTCGGGGTTAGGGTTATCGTGGTTAGGGTGAGGGTGAGGGTTAGGGATAGGGTTATTGTGAATACAGTTAGGGTTGGGGTTAGGGTTAGGGTTAGGGTTAGGGTTCGGGTTTTTGTGGTTAGGCTTAGGGTTTGGGTTAGGGTTAAGGTTTAGGTTAGGGTTAGGGCTAGGGTTAGGGTTAGGGTTAGGGTTAGGGTTACGGTTATTTTAGTAAAAAAAATTTTCTCTCCCATGGCTTTCAAATTTGCCATGCCCACATAGAATTTGACTCTGAATCCGAATCTGCCCTCCGTTTTCTCATCGGATGCTTCGTTTTCGCTCTACAGCCCAAAACATCCTAAGTTCGCGCCGTTAACTCTCTAGGGTTACGCATAGGGTTATTGTGGTTGGGGTTAAGGCTAGGGTTATTGTGGCTAGGGTTAAGGTAAGGGTTAGGGTTATTGTCGTTAGGGTTAGGGTTGGGGCTAGGGTTATTGTGGGTAGGGTTAGGGTTAGGGTTAGGGTTAGGGTTATGGTTAGGGTTAGGGTTAGGGTTAGGGTAAGGGTTAGGGTTAGGGTTGGGGTTAGGGTTAGGATTATGGTTCGGGTTATTGTGGTTAGGGTTATGGTTAGGTTTAGGGTTACGGTTAGGGTTATTTTAAGAAAAGCGTTTTCCTCTCCCAAGGCTTTTAAATTTACTATGACGATATAGATTTTGACTCTGAATCCGAATATTCCCTCCGTTTTCCCATCCGATATTTCGTTTTGGCTCTACAGCCCAAAACATCCCAAGTTCGCCGTTGACTCTCTAGGGTTAGGGTTATTGTGTATAGGGTTGGGGTTAGGGTTAGGGTTAGGGTTTAGGTTTAGGTTAGGGTTAGGGTTAGGGTTGGGGTTAGGGCTAGAGTTAGGGTTATTTTGGTTACGGTTAGGGTTATTTTAGGAAAAAAATTTTTCCTCTCCCATGGCTTTCAAATTTGCCATGCCCACATAGAATTTGACTCTGAATCCGAATCTGCCCTCCGTTTTCTCATCGGATGCTTCGCTTACGCTCTAAGCCCAAAACATCCCAACTTCGCCGTTAGCTCTCTAGGGTTAGGGATAGGGCAATTGTGGTTGGGGTTATTGTGGTTAGGGTTAGGGTTATTGTGGTTAGGGTTGGGGTTAGGGTTGGGGCTAGGGTTAGGGTTAGGGCTAGGGTTAGGGGTGTTGTGGTTAGGGTTAGGGTTAGGGTTAGCGTTAGGGTGAGGGTGAGGGCTAGGGTTATTGTGGTTAGGGTTAGGGTTGGGGTTAGGGTTGGGGTTAGGGTTAGGATTATGGTTCGGGTTATTGTGGTTAGGGTTATGGTTAGGTTTAGGGTTACGGTTAGGGTTATTTTAGTAAAAACTTTTTCCTCTCCCATGGCTTTCAAATTTACCATGCCGATATAGAATTTGAGTCTGAATCCAAATATTCCCTCCGTTTTCCCATCCGATATTTCGTTTTGGCTATACAGCCCAAAACATCCCAAGTTCGCCGTTAACTCTCTAGGGTTAGCGTCAGGGTTAGGGTTGTTGTGTATCGGGTTAGGGCTAGGGTTATTCTGGCTAGTATTAGGGTTAGGGTAAGGTTATTGTGGTTAGGGTTAGGGTAACGGTTAGGGTTATTTTAGGCAATAAATTTTCCTCTCTCATTGCTTTCAAATTTACAATCCCGATATTGAATTTGACTCTGAATCCGAATCTGCCCTCCGTTTTCCGATCCGATGCTTCCTTTTTTTGCTCTACAGCCAAAAACATCCCAAGTTTGCCATTAACTCTCCAGGGTTAGAGTTAGGGCTAGGGTTAGGGTTATTGTGGTTAGGGTTAGGGTTATTGTGGTTAGGGTTAGGCCTAGGGTTAGGGTTATTGTGGTTAGTGTTGCGGTTGGGGCTAGGGTTCTTGTGGGTAGGGTTAGGGTTAGGGTTGGGGTTTGGCTAGCGTTAGGGTTATTTCGGCTACGGTTAGGGTTATTTTAGGAAAAAAATTTTTCCTCTCCCATTGCTTTCAAATTTGCCATGCCCACATAGAATTTGACTCTGAATCCGAATCTGCCCTCCGTTTTCTCATCGGATGCTTCGTTTACGCTCTACAGCCCAAAACATCCCAACTTCGCCGTTAGCTCTCTAGGGTTAGGGATAAGGTTATTGTGGTTGGGGTTATTGTGGTTAGGGTTAGGGTTATTGTGGTTAGGGTTTGGGTTAGGGTTAGGGTTGGGGCTAGGGTTATTGTGGGTTAGGGTTAGGGTTAGGGCTAGGGTTAGGGTTGTTGTGGTTAGGGTTGGGGTTAGGGTTATCGTGGTTAGGGTTATCGTGGTTAGGGTGAGGGTGAGGGTTAGGGTTATTGTGGTTAGGGTTAGGGTTGGGGTTAGGGTTGGGGTTAGGGTTAGGATTATGGTTCGGGTTATTGTGGTTAGGGTTAGGGTTAGGGTTAAGGTTTAGGTTTAGGTTAGGGTTAGGGTTAGGGTTGGGGTTAGGGCTAGAGTTAGGGTTATTTTGGTTACGGTTACGGTTATTTTAGGAAAAAAATTTTTCCTCTCCCATGGCTTTCAAATTTGCCATCCCCACATAGAATTTGACTCTGAATCCGAATCTGCCCTCCGTTTTCTCATCGGATGCTTCGCTTACGCTCTAAGCCCAAAACATCCCAACTTCGCCGTTAGCTCTCTAGGGTTAGGGATAGGGCAATTGTGGTTGGGGTTATTGTGGTTAGGGTTAGGGTTATTGTGGTTAGGGTTGGGTTAGGGTTAGGGTTGGGGCTATGGTTATTGTGGGTTAGGGTTAGGGTTAGGGTTAGGGTTAGGGCTAGGGTTAGGGTTGTTGTGGTTAGGGTCGGGGTTAGGGTTATCGTGGTTAGGGTGAGGGTGAGGGCTAGGGTTATTGTGGTTAGGGTTAGGTTTGGGGTTAGGGTTGGGGTTAGGGTTAGGATTATGGTTCGGGTTATTGTGGTTAGGGTTATGGTTAGGTTTAGGGTTACGGTTAGGGTTATTTTAGTAAAAACTTTTTCCTCTCCCATGGCTTTCAAATTTACCATGCCGATATAGAATTTGAGTCTGAATCCAAATATTCCCTCCGTTTTCCCATCCGATATTTCGTTTTGGCTATACAGCCCAAAACATCCCAAGTTCGCCGTTAACTCTCTAGGGTTAGCGTCAGGGTTAGGGTTGTTGTGTATCGGGTTAGGGCTAGGGTTATTCTGGCTAGTATTAGGGTTAGGGTAAGGGTTATTGTGGTTAGGGTTAGGGTAACGGTTAGGGTTATTTTAGGAAAAAATTTTCCTCTCTCATTGCTTTCAAATTTACAATGCCGATATGGAATTTGACTCTGAATCCGAATCTGCCCTCCGTTTTCCGATCGGATGCTTCCTTTTTGCTCTACAGCCCAAAACATCCCAAGTTTGCCATTAATCCCTAGGGTTAGAGTTAGTGCTAGGGTTAGGGTTATTGTGGTTAGGGTTAGGGTTATTGTGGTTAGGGTTGGGGTTAGGGTTAGGGTTGGGGCTAGGGTTATTGTGGGTTAGGGTTAAGGCTAGGGTTAGGGTTGTTGATGTTAGGGTCGGGGTTAGGGTTATCGTGGTTAGGGTGAGGGTGAGGGTTAGGGTTATTGTGGTTAGGGTTAGGGTTGGGGTTAGGGTTAGGGTTAGGATTATGGTTCGGGTTAATGTGGTTAGGGTTAGGGTTTGGGTTAGGGTTAGGGTTAGGGTTAGGGTTAGGGTTAGGGTTAGGGTTAGGGTTAGGGTTAGGGTTAGGGTTACGGTTATTTTAGTAAAAAAAATTTTCTCTCCCATGGCTTTCAAATTTGCCATGCCCACATAGAATTTGACTCTGAATCCGAATCTGCCCTCCGTTTTCTCATCGGATGCTTCGTTTTCGCTCTACAGCCCAAAACATCCTAAGTTCGCCGTTAACTCTCTAGGGTTACGCATAGGGTTATTGTGGTTGGGGTTAAGGCTAGGGTTATTGTGGCTAGGGTTAAGGTAAGGGTTAGGGTTATTGTGGTTAGGGTTAGGGTTAGGGTTAGGGTTAGGGTTAGGGTTAGGGTTAGGGTTAGGGTTAGGGTTATGGTTAGGGTTAGGGTTAGGGTTAGGGTAAGGGTTAGGGTTAGGGTTGGGGTTAGGGTTAGGATTATGGTTCGGGTTATTGTGGTTAGGGTTATGGTTAGGTTTAGGGTTACGGTTAGGGTTATTTTAAGAAAAGCGTTTTCCTCTCCCAAGGCTTTTAAATTTACTATGACGATATAGATTTTGACTCTGAATCCGAATATTCCCTCCGTTTTCCCATCCGATATTTCGTTTTGGCTCTACAGCCCAAAACATCCCAAGTTCGCCGTTAACTCTCTAGGGTTAGCGTTATGATTAGGGTTATTGTGTATAGGGTTAGGGTTAGGGTTAGGGTTATTGTGGTTAGGGTTGGGGGTTGGGGTTAGTGTTAGGGCTATTGTGGTTAGGGTTAGGGTTGGGGCTAGGGTTGTTGTGGGTAGGGTTAGGGTTAGGGTTAGGGTTAGGGCTAGGGTTAGGGTTGTTGTGGTTATGGTCGGGGTTAGGGTTAGGGTTAGGGTTAGGGCTAGGGTTAGGGTTGTTGTGGTTAGGGTCGGGGTTAGGGTTAGGGATATTGTGGTTAGGGTTAGGGTTGGGGCTAGGGTTATTGTGGGTAGGGTTAGGGTTAAGATCCGGATATTCCGAATAATCCGAATATTCCCTCCGTTTTCCCATCCGATATTTCGTTTTGGCTCTACAGCCCAAAACATCCCAAGTTCGCCGTTAACTCTCTAGGGTGAGCGTTAGGGTTAGGGTTATTGTGTATAGGGTTAGGGCTAGGGTTATTCTGGCTAGTGTTAGGGTTATTTTGGTTACGGTTACGGTTATTTTAGGAAAAAAATTTTTCCTCTCCCATGGCTTTCAAATTTGCCATCCCCACATAGAATTTGACTCTGAATCCGAATCTGCCCTCCGTTTTCTCATCGGATGCTTCGCTTACGCTCTAAGCCCAAAACATCCCAACTTCGCCGTTAGCTCTCTAGGGTTAGGGATAGGGCAATTGTGGTTGGGGTTATTGTGGTTAGGGTTAGGGTTATTGTGGTTAGGGTTGGGGTTAGGGTTAGGGTTGGGGCTAGGGTTATTGTGGGTTAGGGTTAGGGTTAGGGTTAGGGTTAGGGCTAGGGTTAGGGTTGTTGTGGTTAGGGTCGGGGTTAGGGTTATCGTGGTTAGGGTGAGGGTGAGGGCTAGGGTTATTGTCGTTAGGGTTAGGGTTGGGGTTAGGGTTGGGGTTAGGGTTAGGATTATGGTTCGGGTTATTGTGGTTAGGGTTATGGTTAGGTTTAGGGTTACGGTTAGGGTTATTTTAAGAAAAGCGTTTTCCTCTCCCAAGGATTTAAATTTACTATGACGATATAGATTTTGACTCTGAATCCGAATATTCCCTCCGTTTTCCCATCCGATATTTCGTTTTGGCTCTACAGCCCAAAACATCCCAAGTTCGCCGTTAACTCTCTAGGGTTAGCGTTATGATTAGGGTTATTGTGTATAGGGTTAGGGTTAGGGTTATTGTGTATAGGGTTAGGGTTATTGTGGTTAGGGTTGGGGTTAGGGTTGGGGTTAGGGTTGGGGTTAGGGTTGGGGCTATTGTGGTTAGGGTTAGGGTTGGGGCTAGGGTTGTTGTGGGTAGGGTTAGGGTTAGGGTTAGGGTTAGGGCTAGGGTTAGGGTTGTTGTGGTTATGGTCGGGGTTAGGGTTAGGGTTAGGGTTAGGGCTAGGGTTAGGGTTGTTGTGGTTAGGGTCGGGGTTAGGGTTAGGGATATTGTGGTTAGGGTTAGGGTTGGGGCTAGGGTTATTGTGGTAGGGTTAGGGTTAAGATCCGGATATTCCGAATAATCCGAATATTCCCTCCGTTTTCCCATCCGATATTTCGTTTTGGCTCTACAGCCCAAAACATCCCAAGTTCGCCGTTAACTCTCTAGGGTGAGCGTTAGGGTTAGGGTTATTGTGTATAGGGTTAGGGCTAGGGTTATTCTGGCTAGTGTTAGGGTTATTTTGGTTACGGTTACGGTTATTTTAGGAAAAAAATTTTTCCTCTCCCATGGCTTTCAAATTTGCCATCCCCACATAGAATTTGACTCTGAATCCGAATGTGCCCTCCGTTTTCTCATCGGATGCTTCGCTTACGCTCTAAGCCCAAAACATCCCAACTTCGCCGTTAGCTCTCTAGGGTTAGGGATAGGGCAATTGTGGTTGGGGTTATTGTGGTTAGGGTTAGGGTTATTGTGGTTAGGGTTGGGGTTAGGGTTAGGGTTGGGGCTAGGGTTATTGTGGGTTAGGGTTAGGGTTAGGGTTAGGGCTAGGGTTAGGGTTGTTGTGGTTAGGGTCGGGGTTAGGGTTATCGTGGTTAGGGTGAGGGTGAGGGCTAGGGTTATTGTGGTTAGGGTTAGGGTTGGGGTTAGGGTTGGGGTTAGGGTTAGGATTATGGTTCGGGATATTGTGGTTAGGGTTATGGTTAGGTTTAGGGTTACGGTTAGGGTTATTTTAGTAAAAACTTTTTCCTCTCCCATGGCTTTCAAATTTACCATGCCGATATAGAATTTGAGTCTGAATCCAAATATTCCCTCCGTTTTCCCATCCGATATTTCGTTTTGGCTATACAGCCCAAAACATCCCAAGTTCGCCGTTAACTCTCTAGGGTTAGCGTCAGGGTTAGGGTTGTTGTGTATCGGGTTAGGGTAGGGTGATTCTGGCTAGTATTAGGGTTAGGGTAAGGGTTATTGTGGTTAGGGTTAGGGTAACGGTTAGGGTTATTTTAGGAAAAAATTTTCCTCTCTCATTGCTTTCAAATTTACAATGCCGATATGGAATTTGACTCTGAATCCGAATCTGCCCTCCGTTTTCCGATCGGATGCTTCCTTTTTGCTCTACAGCCCAAAACATCCCAAGTTTGCCATTAATCCCTAGGGTTAGAGTTAGTGCTAGGGTTAGGGTTATTGTGGTTAGGCTTAGGGTTATTGTGGTTAGGGTTGGGGTTAGGGTTAGGGTTGGGGCTAGGGTTATTGTGGGTTAGGGTTAGGGCTAGGGTTGTTGATGTTAGGGTCGGGGTTAGGGTTATCGTGGTTAGGGTGAGGGTGAGGGTTAGGGTTATTGTGGTTAGGGTTAGGGTTGGGGTTAGGGTTAGGGTTAGGATTATGGTTCGGGTTAATGTGGTTAGGGTTAGGGTTTGGGTTAGGGTTAAGGTTTAGGTTAGGGTTAGGGCTAGGGTTAGGGTTAGGGTTAGGGTTACGGTTATTTTAGTAAAAAAAATTTTCTCTCCCATGGCTTTCAAATTTGCCATGCCCACATAGAATTTGACTCTGAATCCGAATCTGCCCTCCGTTTTCTCATCGGATGCTTCGTTTTCGCTCTACAGCCCAAAACATCCTAAGTTCGCCGTTAACTCTCTAGGGTTACGCATAGGGTTATTGTGGTTGGGGTTAAGGCTAGGGTTATTGTGGCTAGGGTTGGGGTAAGGGTTAGGGTTATTGTCGTTAGGGTTAGGGTTGGGGCTAGGGTTATTGTGGGTAGGGTTAGGGTTAGGGT
>CAJQUW010008938.1:0-7500 GCA_907163375.1 Prostheceraeus crozeri | reverse complement strand
AGGGTTGGGGTTAGGGTTAGGATTATGGTTCGGGTTATTGTGGTTAGGGTTAAGGTTAGGTTTAGGGTTACGGTTAGGGTTATTTTAGTAAAAACTTTTTCCTCTCCCATGGCTTTCAAATTTACCATGCCGATATAGAATTTGACTCTGAATCCAAATATTCCCTCCGTTTTCCCATCCGGTATTTCGTTTTGGCTATACAGCCCAAAACATCCCAAGTTCGCCGTTAACTCTCTAGGGTTAGGGTCAGGGTTAGGGTTGTTGTGTATCGGGTTAGGGCTAGGGTTATTCTGGCTAGTATTAGGGTTAGGGTAAGGGTTATTGTGGTTAGGGTTAGGGTAACGGTTAGGGTTATTTTAGGAAATAAATTTTTCTCTCTCATTGCTTTCAAATTTACAATGCCGATATGGAATTTGACTCTGAATCCGAATCTGCCCTCCGTTTTCTCATCGGATCTTCGTTTACGCTCTACAGCCCAAAACATCCCAACTTCGCCGTTAGCTCTCTAGGGTTAGGGATAGGGTTATTGTGGTTGGGGTTATTGTGGTTAGGGTTAGGGTTATTGTGGTTAGGGTTGGGGCTAGGGTTAGGGTTGGGGCTAGGGTTATTGTGGGTTAGGGTTAGGGCTAGGGTTATTGTGGTTAGGGTTGGGGTCGGGGTTAGGGTTATCGTGGTTAGGGTTATCGTGGTTAGGGTGAGGGTGAGGGTTAGGGTTATTTTGGTTAGGGTTAGCATTGGGGTTAGGGTTGGGGTTAGGGTTAGGATTATGGTTCGGGTTATTGTGGTTAGGGTTATGGTTAGGGTTAGGGTTAAGGTTTAGGTTAGGGTTAGGGTTAGGGTTGGGGTTAGGGCTAGGGTTAGGGTTATTTTGGTTACCCCTAGGGTTATTTTAGGAAAAAAATTTTCCTCTTCCATGGCTTTCAAATTTGCCATGCCCACATAGAATTTGACTCTGAATCCGAATCTGCCCTCCGTTTTCTCATCGGATGCTTCGCTTACGCTCTACAGCCCAAAACATCCCAACTTCGCCGTTAGCTCTCTAGGGTTAGGGATAGGGCTATTGTGGTTGGGGTTATTGTGGTTAGGGTTAGGGTTATTGTGGTTAGGTTTAGGGTTAGGGTTATCGTGGTTTGGGTTAGGGTTAGGGCTAGGGTTAGGGTTGTTGTGGTTAGGGTCGGAGTTAGGGTTATCGTGGTTAGGGTGAGGGTGAGGGCTAGGGTTATTGTGGTTAGGGTTAGGGTTGGGGTTAGGGTTGGGGTTAGGGTTAGGATTATGGTTCGGGTTATTGTGGTTAGGGTTAAGGTTAGGTTTAGGGTTACGGTTAGGGTTATTTTAGTAAAAACTTTTTCCTCTCCCATGGCTTTCAAATTTACCATGCCGATATAGAATTTGACTCTGAATCCAAATATTCCCTCCGTTTTCCCATCCGATATTTCATTTTGGCTATACAGCCCAAAACATCCCAAGTTCGCCGTTAACTCTCTAGGGTTAGCGTCAGGGTTAGGGTTGTTGTGTATCGGGTTAGGGCTAGGGTTATTCTGGCTAGTATTAGGGTTAGGGTAAGGGCTATTGTGGTTAGGGTTAGGGTAACGGTTAGGGTTATTTTAGGAAAAAATTTTCCTCTCTCATTGCTTTAAAATTTACAATGCCGATATGGAATTTGACTCTGAATCCGAATCTGCCCTCCGTTTTCTCATCGGATGCTTCGCTTACGCTCTACAGCCCAAAACATCCCAAGTTTGCCATTAACTCTCTATGGTTGGAGTTAGGGCTAGGGTTAGGGTTATTGTGGTTAGGGTTAGGGTTATTGTGGTTAGGGTTAGGCCTAGGGTTAGGGTTATTGTGGTTAGTGTTGCGGTTGGGGCTAGGGTTTTTGTGGGTAGGGTTAGGGTTAGGGTTGGGGTTAGGGCTAGGGTTAGGGTTATTTCGGCTACGGTTAGGGTCATTTTAGGAAAAAAATTTTCCTCTCCCATTGCTTTCAAATTTGCCATGCCCACATAGAATTTGACTCTGAATCCGAATCTGCCCTCCGTTTTCTCATCGGATGCTTCGTTTACGCTCTACAGCCCAAAACATCCCAACTTCGCCGTTAGCTCTCTAGGGTTAGGGATAGGGTTATTGTAGTTGGGGTTATTGTGGTTAGGGTTGGGGTTAGGGTTAGGGTTGGGGCTAGGGTTATTGTGGGTTAGGGTTAGGGTTAGGGTTAGGGCTAGGGTTAGGGTTGTTGTGGTTAGGGTCGGGGTTAGGGTTATCGTGGTTAGGAAGAGGGTGAGGGTTAGGGTTATTGTGGTTAGGGTTAGGGTTGGGGTTACGGTTGGGGTTAGGGTTAGGATTATGGTTCGGGTTATTGTGGTTAGGGTTATGGTTAGGGTTACGGTTAGGGTTATTTTAGGAAATGCTTTTTCCTCTCCCATGGCTTTCAAATTTACCATGCCGATATAGAATTTGACTCTGAATCCGAATCTGCCCTCCGTTTTCCCATCCGAGACTTCGTTTTGGCTCTACAGCCCAAAACATCCCAAATTCCCCGTTAACTCTCAAGGGTTAGCGTTAGGGTTAGGGTTATTGTGTATAGGGTTAGGGCTAGGGTTATAGTGGTTCGGGCTAGTATTAGGGTTAGGGTAAGGGCTATTGTGGTTAGGGTTAGGGTAGCGGTTAGGGTTATTTTAGGAAATAAATTTTCCTCTCTCATTGCTTTCAAATTTACAATGCCGATATGGAATTTGACTCTGAATCCGAATCTGCCCTCCGTTTTCCGATCGGATGCTACCTTTTTGCTCTACAGCCCAAAACATCCCAAGTTTGCCATTAACTCTCTAGGGTTAGAGTTAGGGCTAGGGTTAGGGTTATTGTGGTTAGGGTTAGGGTTATGGTGGTTAGGGTAGGGTTAGGGTTAGGGTTAGCGGTTGGGGCTAGGGTTTTTGGGTAGGGTTAGGTTAGGGTTAGGGTTAGGGTTAGGGTTAGGGTTATGGTTAGGGTTAGGGTTAGGGTTAGGGTTAGGGTTAGGGTTAGGGTTATTGTGGTTAGTGTTGCGGTTGGGCTAGGGTTTTTGGGTAGGGTTAGAGTAGGGTTAGGGTTGGGTTAGGGCTAGGGTTAGGGTTATTTCGGCTACGGTTAGGGTCATTTTAGGAAAAAAATTTTCCTCTCCCATTGCTTTCAAATTTGCCATGCCCACATAGAATTTGACTCTGAATCCGAATCTGCCCTCCGTTTTCTCATCGGATGCTTCGTTTACGCTCTACAGCCCAAAACATCCCAACTTCGCCGTTAGGTCTCTAGGGTTAGGGATAGGGTTATTTAGGTTGGTATTCTTGTGGTTAGGGTTAGGGTTATTGTGGTTAGGGTTGGGGCTAGGGTTATTGTGGGTTAGGGTTAGGGTTAGGGCCAGGGTTAGGGTTGATGTGGTTAGGGACGGGGTTAGGGTTATCGTGGTTAGGGTGAGGGTGAGGGTTAGGGTTATTGTGGTTAGGGTTAGGGTTGGGGTTAGGGTTGTGGTTAGGGTTAGGATTATGGTTCGGGTTATTGTGGTTAGGGTTAGGGTTATAGTTAGGGTTAAGGTTTAGGTTAGGGTTAGGGTTAGGGTTGGGGTTAGGGCTAGGGTTAGGGTTATTTTGGTTACGGTTAGGGTTATTTTAGGAAAAAAATTTTTCCTCTCCCATGGCTTTCAAACTTGCCATGCCCACATAGAATTTGACTCTGAATCCGAATCTGCCCTCCGTTTTCTCATCGGATGCTTCGCTTACGCTCTACAGCCCAAAACATCCCAACTTCGCCGTTAGCTCTCTAGGGTTAGGGATAGGGTTATTGTGGTCGGGGTTATTGGGGTTAGGGTTATTGTGGTTAGGGTTGGGGTTAGGGTTAGGGTTTGGGCTAGGGTTATTGTGGGTTAGGGTTAAGGTTAGGGTTAGGGTTAGGGCTAGGGTTAGGGTCGGGGTTAGGGTTATCGTGGTTAGGGTGAGGGTGAGGGTTAGGGTTATTGTGGTTAGGGTTAGGGTTGGGGTTAGGGTTAGGATTATGGTTCGGGTTATTGTGGTTAGGGTTAAGGTTAGGTTTAGGGTTACGGTTAGGGTTATTTTAGTAAAAACTTTTTCCTCTCCCATGGCTTTCAAATTTACCATGCCGATATAGAATTTGACTCTGAATCCAAATATTCCCTCCGTTTTCCCATCCGATATTTCGTTTTGGCTCTACAGCCCAAAACATCCCAAGTTCGCCGTTAACTCTCTAGGGTTAGCGTCAGGGTTAGGGTTGTTGTGTATCGGGTTAGGGCTAGGGTTATTCTGGCTAGTATTAGGGTTAGGGTAAGGGTTATTGTGGTTAGGGTTAGGGTTACGGTTAGGGTTATTTTAGGAAATAAATTTTCCTCTCTCATTGCTTTCAAATTTACAATGCCGATATGGAATTTGACTCTGAATCCGAATCTGCCCTCCGTTTTCCGATCGGATGCTTCCTTTTTGCTCTACAGCCCAAAACATCCCAAGTTTGCCATTAACTCTCTAGGGTTAGAGTTAGGGCTAGGGTTAGGGTTATTGTGGTTAGGGTTAGGGTTATTGTGGTTAGGGTTAGGCCTAGGGTTAGGGTTATTGTGGTTAGTGTTGCGGTTGGGGCTAGGGTTTTTGTGGGTAGGGTTAGAGTTAGGGTTAGGGTTGGGGTTAGGGCTAGGGTTAGGGTTATTTCGGCTACGGTTAGGGTCATTTTAGGAAAAAAATTTTTCCTCTCCCATTGCTTTCAAATTTGCCATGCCCACATAGAATTTGACTCTGAATCCGAATCTGCCCTCCGTTTTCTCATCGGATGCTTCGTTTACGCTCTACAGCCCAAAACATCCCAACTTCGCCGTTAGCTCTCTAGGGTTAGGGATAGGGTTATTGAGGTTGGTATTATTGTGGTTAGGGTTAGGGTTATTGTGGTTAGGTTTTAGGTTAGGGTTAGGGTTGGGGCTAGGGTTATTGTGGGTTAGGGTTAGGGTTAGGGCCAGGGTTAGGGTCGGGGTTAGGGTTATCGTGGTTAGGGTGAGGGTTAGGTTTAGGGTTATTGTGGTTAGGGTTAGGGTTAGGGTTGTGGTTAGGGTTAGGATTATGGTTCGGGTTATTGTGGTTAGGGTTAGGGTTAGGGTTAAGGTTTAGGTTAGGGTTAGGGTTAGGGTTGGGGTTAGGGCTAGGGTTAGGGTTATTTTGGTTACGGTTAGGGTTATTTTAGGAAAAAATTTTTCCTCTCCCATGGCTTTCAAACTTGCCATGCCCACATAGAATTTGACTCTGAATCCGAATCTGCCCTCCGTTTTCTCATCGGATGCTTCGCTTACGCTCTACAGCCCAAAACATCCCAACTTCGCCGTTAGCTCTCTAGGGTTAGGGATAGGGCTATTGTGGTTGGGGTTATTGTGGTTAGGGTTAGGGTTATTGTGGTTAGGGTTGGGGTTAGGGTTAGGGTTGGGGCTAGGGTTATTGTGGGTTAGGGTTAGGGTTAGGGCTAGGGTTAGGGTTGTTGTGGTTAGGGTCGGGGTTAGGGTTATCGTGGTTAGGGTGAGGGTGAGGGTTAGGGTTATTGTGGTTAGGGTTAGGGTTGGGGTTAGGGTTGGGGTTAGGGTTAGGATTATGGTTCGGGTTATTGTGGTTAGGGTTAAGGTTAGGCTTAGGGTTACGGTTAGGGTTATTTTAGTAAAAACTTTCTCCTCTCCCATGGCTTTCAAATTTACCATGCCGATATAGAATTTGACTCTGAATCCAAATATTCCCTCCGTTTTCCCATCCGATATTTCGTTTTGGCTATACAGCCCAAAACATCCCAAGTTCGCCGTTAACTCTCTAGGGCTAGCGTCAGGGTTAGGGTTGTTGTGTATCGGGTTAGAGCTAGGGTTATTCTGGCTAGTATTAGGGTTAGGGTAAGGGTTATTGTGGTTAGGGTTAGGGTAACGGTTAGGGTTATTTTAGGAAATAAATTTTCCTCTCTCATTGCTTTCAAATTTACAATGCCGATATGGAATTTGACTCTGAATCCGAATCTGCCCTCCGTTTTCCGATCGGATGCTTCCTTTTGCTCTACAGCCCAAAACATCCCAAGTTTGCCATTAACTCTCTAGGGTTAGAGTTAGGGCTAGGGTTAGGGTTATTGTGGTTAGGGTTAGGCCTAGGGTTAGGGTTATTGTGGTTAGTGTTGCGGTTGGGGCTAGGGTTTTTGTGGGTAGGGTTAGGGTTATGGTTGGGATTACGGCTAGGGTTAGGGTTATTTTGGCTACGGTTAGGGTTATGTTAGGAAAAAACTTTTTCCTCTCCCATTGCTTTCAAATTTGCCATGCCCACATAGAATTTGACTCTGAATCCGAATCTGCCCTCCGTTTTCTCATCGGATGCTTCGCTTACGCTCTACAGCCCAAAACATCCCAACTTCGCCGCTAGCTCTCTAGGGTTAGGGATAGGGTTATTGTGGTTGGGGTTATTGTGGTTAGGGTTAGGGTTATTGTCGTTAGGGTTTGGGTTAGGGTTAGGGTTTGGGTTAGGGTTAGGGTTAGGGTTAGGGTTAGGGCTAGGGTTAGGGTTGTTGTGGTTAGGGTCGGGGTTAGGGTTATCGTGGTTAGGGTGAGGGTGAGGGTTAGGGTTATTGTGGTTAGGGTTAGGGTTGGGGTTAGGGTTAGGGTTAGGGTTGGGGTTAGGGTTAGGATTATGGTTCGGGTTATTGTGGTTAGGGTTGGGGTTAGGCTTAGGGTTACGGTTAGGGTTATTATAGGAAAAGCTTTTTCCTCTCCCATGGCTTTCAAATTTACCATGCCGATATGGAATTTGACTCTGAATCCGAATCTGCCCTCCGTTTTCCGATCGGATGCATCCTTTTTGTTCTACAGCCCAAAACATCCCAAGTTTGCCATTAACTCTCTAGGGTTAGAGTTAGGGCTAGGGTTAGGGTTATTGTTGTTAGGGTTAGGCCTAGGGTTAGGGTTATTGCGGTTTGTGTTGGGGCTAGGGTTATTGTAAGTAGGGTTAGGGTTGGGATTAGGGCTAGGGTTAGGGTTATTTTGGCTACGGTAAGGGTTATGTTAGGAAAAAAATTTTTCCTCTCCCATTGCTTTCAAATTTGTCATGCCCACATAGAATTTGACTCTGAATCCGAATCTGCCCTCCGTTTTCTCATCGGATGCTTCGTTTACGCTCTACAGCCCAAAACATCCCAACTTCGCCGCTAGCTCTCTAGGGTTAGGGATAGGGTTATTGTGGTTGGGGTTATTGTGGTTAGGGTTAGGGTTATTGTGGTTAGGTTTTAGGTTAGGGTTAGGGTTGGGGCTAGGGTTATTGTGGGTTAGGGTTAGGGTTAGGGTTGTTGTGGTTAGGGTCGGGGTTGGGGTTATCGTGGTTAGGGTGAGGGTGAGGGTGAGTAATAGGGTTAGGGTTGGGGTTAGGGTTAGGATTATGGTTCGGGTTATTGTGGTTAGGGTTAGGGTTACGGTTAGGGTTAGGGTTGGGGTTAGGGTTAGGGTTAAGGTTAGGGTTAGGGTTATTGTGGTTA
>CAJQUW010008937.1:2500-31423 GCA_907163375.1 Prostheceraeus crozeri | reverse complement strand
CACAGAATTAGATTCATCTGCGCGCGCTTCGGTTTCCTAGAAAGGAAGAATTGTATGTAACCTTAATATTGAAATGGCAAACAATAAGCTGTCAGCAGAGGACACCAGAGCCAGTGAGAGATGCGTGCGTGCTGTGATATCACTTCGCACACACCAAAACACACATCGATGCCTGGCTTCGATTCAATCTATGCACTATACAGTGAGCAATGCCGAGGAGAGGATGTGAAATCATCAAGTGAACTCATTTCGTACGCCTGCTACTTTCTTTAATAATGATCGGAAAGGCCAACACTATGCAGAAAACGTGTACGCAATGATCTGAATTCTTCGAATCTGAAGGAATTGTGACAATCGAAGCACTTTGCTGGAACTCACATTAATCCGCAAGCGACGCACGACTTTTTTCCCTATCTCTGTAAGGTATTAGGAATTCCTTTTTGCACACTTAATAGGTTCCTCTATGTGCCGTCCATTTCGTATTAATTACACTTCTAGCAAACCGAAGCAGATAAACAAAATATTTAATTCTGTGGCTACTACAGTAACAGTCATGGAAAAAATATAGTGCCCGGTGAAAAAATGAAAACTCAAGACTTGTTCCTGTGTCACTTTCACATACCTAATATTACTCCGATAAATGAACATCATTATAGTGATAAAAGTACAATATTAACAACATGAAAATCTTGTGATGCCCCCGTCAGCACGTGTGAGTTCTTCCACGCGATCAGTCATAGAATAAATTAGGGATTTCCGATAACTTCGTAGGCTACTTTCATGAGTTCTCTCCAAATTTCTTCACTCATCTATTTTTGGTTTTGAAAATAATGCATGAGTCCTTTATGCATAAATTTGATCTTTCATAAACTCAGTTAAGTCGGCACCGCGCGAAGCTATAGCTAACAGCGATCTAGAATGAAATGAACGAAGTGACACTTCCGAACCATTTTATTAACATGATGTTGGCTTCTTTGTGCAATGTTAACTCAAATCAGCAGATATCTATGGACTGTCCGCAGTATCAGCATGATCGCATTCGTTCGTTTAGATCATAATAGAACACTATCGAATGTTGATTTGTGGCTATTAACATCGATTGCTGCCAACAATATGTTGCAACTTATCGGGTACTATATTTTTTCCATGACTGTATAAAACAGAAAGCACATACAAACATACTAAAAATATATTTAGAGCATGTTTAAAATATGACAAAAAAACTTTGCAATTACCATGCGACTTGAAAAATGCTTGCCTGAGAGAGCCTTCATGGTCGTTGCCAATCGTTGGAGGTAGCTATCCTCGATTAAAGTAGTGTGTTTTTAATATTGCATCTCAGTAGTGTCTGATATTAGAATTAGTATTACCTAACTATTCGCAACGACCATGAAAGCAGGCTTAAGTAACTCCGCATTTTTCAAGTCGCTTACTTGTTTTCCTACGTCAATTTCATTTCTGTTGTACATGGTTGACAATTTCTTCCACCGAATTTCGGAAGAAATTCAGGAAGTGTTGAAATCTGTCTTGTATTATTATATTATTAATTATGTTTGAGATTTCTTCAGGATGTCCGCGCACCCTGGAAAACCTTGAAAACACCTGGAAAATGAAATTTTACCATGGAAAACTCCTGGAAATTTTGAGACTAATTAAAACACTAATTGCTAGTTGTCGAACTCCCAATCGTTGTACAGTATGATGAATTAGTAGCTGTGAATTCCCACACAAACGCTGCGCGGTATGGTGAACTAGAAGTTGTAAATGCCCTCATTAACGTCGTGTGGTATGGGGAACTATGAGCTGTAAGCTCCCTCATTAACGTCGTGTGGAATGGTGGACTATGAGCTGTAGACTGCCTCATTAAAGTCGTGTGGTATAGAATAGAATAGAATAGAATAGAAAGCGTATTTATTTATGAATGAAAATCGGTCATTTGACAAGTCATGAAGTAATTAACATTTGATCAAACAATCAGACAAATATTCAAAAAAAAGTGGCTGTGCGATCAGAAATGACGGTTCAAGACAAGCAAGGACAGTGCTACAATTTTAATTTAAACATAAAGACGATTGTACAAAGATGTGCAAAATGGTATAAGTGAATTGGCGCGGCGTTTGGTTTTGGACAAAGGTTGATGAAATCGACGGAAGTTCTTGGTTCTTTTTGGACAGAGCTTGTGGAGGATGTTCTGAGGATTTGACAAAATTACGAAAGAATTTCATGGCTTGGTGCTGACGACGGATGAAAAGTGGAGTAAATTTGGTCGCAGTTACATCCAAGAGCCACAGATGATGCGATGGCACCGACGATGGATCTTCTCTAATTTCCTTGAATTCGTCTCATTCAGCCCGACAAACAAGGGAGAGGTTTTGTACTCACAGATCCCCAGAATATACGCGTAGTAAACTCTAATTAGATTCGACTTTTTTCAAAGATGGAACCTTCTTGATTTTTTTAAGGGAGAAAATTCTGCGGCTGGCAGATTTGCATATTTTATCAACATGATGACATCCCAATTCAAATTCTTTTGATATGTGACTCCAAGAAACGTCATGCTCGCGACTTGCTTTACACCTGAATACTGAGTTGAGGATGTCAATTTCATTGTTGATTAAGCATCAATCTGGATTTAGCAGTGTTCAGGGTCAAACACCTATGAGAAACACACCAATTGGTAACGTTATATTTATCTCGTTTTGTACATGGGTATGCATTTCAGTTGAGTTTGAATACGGGCTACGCTATGATCATATCGTCGGCGTATTTGAGCATCTTCGATTCTGCTGAGGCAGAAGATAAGGAACCCATGTGAGCTGCGAACAAATACGGTGAAAGAATTGATCCCTGCGGTACTCCATCATGTTACTTTACGGATTTCACTATAAGTTGAAGGGTGTAAGCATACTCTTTGTCTTCGATCCCTGAGGTAGCCTGCACACCATTTTAGACAAATTCACTCGGGAGAGATGATTGAGAAAGGGACAGAATAATGCTTCCGTGATCTAATCTGTCAAAGGCCTTACTGAGATCCAAAGAAAGTAAGGCGATCCCTTTCACATTTTTTTCATCCAATCTGTCAGTAATAAAATCGTGTAAGCGATATTAGCGTGGAGTGTGGATGAACCTTTCCTAAAGCCGAATTGAAAGGACCATACATCGAAATCAGAGTCTCTTCCACTGAAGATAAAACCATCTTCTCCAGCATTTTTGCAAGTATAGGAAGAATGGATATTGGTCTTAAGTCAAGATGGACGGATTTCTTTTCTTTGGTACGGGAGTGACATTTGCCAATTTCCATTGAGAAGGTAATGGCTTTTCTTCCAAAGATAAAATGAAAAGATGGGAAATTGGATCAGCTAGTACACTTCTTTATTCACGTAGAATGCGGGAGACAATCCATCGCTACCAGAGGATTTCTTTGTGTTAAGGGATTCTAACATAGCATAGATCGTAGACCCGTTAATGTTAGGACTCCAGAATTTGCTCATCACTGGTAGCTCATCCATGATGCTTTCCCAATCAGGAGAATCACCATAGGCGGTCATGAAGGTGTCGCTGATGGCCTCTGCGGCGTAGGGGAGGGACGAATATTGCCGTATGAGGTTGTTCAAATTTTTTGCGGATGACGATGCACCAGTGCCTTTGACAACTTTCCACACATCGCCTTTCGAATTCATCATTTTTTCAGTCCATAGTCGCTTTGCTTTATCTATTTCTATAGTAACCTTTTCCTTGTAATGATTATACTGAGCAAATTCTCGCCTCCTGTAGGATTCATATCGGCGGTTGATAAGGTCTTTTATATCTAGTATATGGAACTAGGAGCCGTAATCTAGGATTAATGCTATTGCACACTTGATTGCCGTGTGGCAGAATCTACTGACGCAAAATGGTGCTCAACCTATAAACTTCATTTAGGCACCAGGCTTGTTCCGAATGATCCCAGGCTAATATCGAATATTTTCAAGCACTCAAGTAGGTTTTCAATATGTAGATATTTTATTCCGGACACGTCGTGTGTCAATGAGCTTTCCTCGGTCAATTCTTCTCCGTGTCATTCTCCTAAGCTGATTGTGATTACTCTCATGCATATGCAGCACATCAACCATTATGTTCCTCTTTCTGGCTCTTAGTCTTCCACCCTCCGCGGATTCACGCTGCAATACTTCAGCTCAAATGATCTTATCTGAATGTCAACGCTCTGACGTTCACCTTGCTGCATTTCATTATAGAGTGGACTTAACAGATATTCCGTTAATGTTACATTTCATTGTTAAGTCTTATATTTTTCGTTATTTATTATACTCTTTTTCTATTTTGTTCTCCTCAATCCGCAAGCTTTTAATACGATCGATCGTATTTTCATTTTTTTCTAGAAATATAATGTGGCCGTCTGATGCATATATTGGTAATTTTTATTTGGAATCACCTGCGCCTTAAAAATTCAACCAATTTCACGCCACTTTTCAAATTTTTTTCGTCAATTATAATTAATTTTATGGTGTGTAAGCTCCTTAGCCACAGAAACGCTTGGGTAGATTTTTTCCCGGAATTTTTTCCTCTAAATTTGACGCGCGCATTTGAGTAAAATTTCCTAGCAGAAAGTCTGGAAATTTTCGTTCGAATTTGACCCCTGATTTTTGGTAAATTTCCCTGGAAAACCTGGAAAATGAATTTCGCGGACACCTTGTTTCTTTGTCGCTTGTGCACGATTACTCTTTCACTCTTAATGGTTTCCTTTTATGTGATATTTTAAGAGAAAAACATCGTTATTTTCATGTTTCTGAAATGGAATTTCATGGACGAAATTTTCCCATTTTTCGAAGTGCATTTAATTGACATCTCTATTGCACAGGGTTGTCCGACTTATAAAATTAGCATTGCATTTTATGGAATTGCTATGGAATACAGCTAAGCTTGGAAAAGAAAGTAGATAGCTTTTTCTCAAAGCTGTATAGGGAACTCCAAAAATTACATCACGGATACCAAAGTGAGATGCTCAAATCATATGTTCTTATTCAAACTGTGAAGAATTTGAATGTGTGAAGATTATCTGCTATGATGCTAATCCTTATGAGATCTTCGGTTTGACTCTAACTTTTAGTGCAGGCCTATTATAAAAAATCGTCATGAACAATGTTGAAAATGGCTTTGTCCGTGCAGGTTGAGATGTAGATTTTCTTGAGTGTGAGTTTCTTTTCAATGCAGATTCAGCCACTCCCAACAACTTGAAATCGGAAGATAACTTCATATGGTAACTTGAAATTTACTTGAATTTATTTTTCGGTACTTCTGGGTTATCTCCCCTCCACGTTTTCAAATTTGTCTAAAATCCGCAGAAATGAATCAATCGTTACAAAACTTTTGGTACATGTAAGTGAGGATATTCTCTACCCACATACCAAAATTTGGACAAATCGGACAAGTACTTTTTGAATTAGGAGCGATAACTTGAAGTGCAGCGATGCCGGCAGCTTGATCTGACTTCTTATGACCTCACCGTCGGAGCAGAAAGCACTTGAGGCCAACAAAGTCATTTCCCGACAACTCGTGAAGCGATGATGACCAGGCCACATCCCTTATATTAACATGATTGGCTTAACAAAGGTGTGGCAAGGTAGTGGTCGTGGGAAGATTTCAAATAACAGTGGATGAGACGAAGAGGGAGAGAGAACAATCCACACATGAGTAACAATAATACGTCGAACAGACGAAGTCAGATCAAGCTGCAGACTTCGCTACACTTCACGTGATCGTCACTCATGCAAAAAGTACTTGTCTGACCTGCATAAAATTTCGTATGTGGGTAGAAAATATGCTTAATTACGTCTACCTGAAGTTTGGTGACGATTGATACATCTTTGCAGACAAATTTGAAAACTTGGGGTTTGAGAGACAACCCATGAGTACCCTTTTTCCATTCTCGTACTTGGGTTACTTGTGCGGTATTATCCTTATAACAAGTTTGTAAATAAATTATAATATGCGCAGCTTATGCTGGAATGATTTCAATCGTTGAATTAATTAGGAATCACTCCGTTGTATCGGAAGTTCGATGGCGAACCCTAGAAATCACATGTCGAGAATCACATTTGCCCTACATTGAACGTTTTCTTCATCTTCCAGGCAGTGAACCAAGTGGATCCAGTGTTTCATCAGTCGGTGATGCATCGAGCGGTAACAGTATGGTCGAATGTCAGTCATTCCTCAAAGAGTTCCTCAAGCTCACACCTCTTCCGCACCTTCTGCCAACCAACAGAAATCTATCACGACAGCATCATCAGCCGAACTCTGCCTCAGCTGCCAAAAGACTAGCAGTGCCAGCGGTGTGACCGGTGCAACGGCCTCTGCTGCACCGTCGACAAACGCAGTCACCGCCCCTACCGGTGCCAGTATGCTTGATCCGGGGGTTTGTGTCGCTCCTGGAGCCGAGCGACCATATCGTGTGTGAGACGTTGTAACAAAGGTTTCACAAAGGAACATCATCTTAAGACTCACAAACGCATACATACCGGAAGAGAGGCCGTATGGATGTGACGTTTGTGGGAAAGGCCTTCTCCAAAGCTTATCACTTGAAACCGTCACAAGTCCATTCATACAGGGAGAACGGCCGTTCGTCTGTGAGGAATGCGCGAAAGGCGTTCTCAAGAGGCTTATTATCTCAAACGGCATCGGGAGTATTCACTCCGGGGAGCGTCCACATGCATTGTGAATCGTTGTGGGAAATCATTCTCCAAAGCTTATTACTTAAAGCGTCATCCAGACATCCATACTGGTGAACGACGTCAATTTTACAACATGTGGAGCAAAGGAGGACAGCCTACTCAAGCTCCAGGGGCCTGGTGCACCCAGTGCAAGTGCTACTGCTACAGCTGCGGCTATTGCCGCAGTTGGAAGTCACCCCTGCCGCACTGCATGTTGGTGTGGCCTAGTGATCCCGGGCTTCAAATAGCAGCCCTGTTGGTCGCAAACCTCCTCCCCCCACCTGCCCCGGTCCCTCAACCGCCTCAACAAAACCTCCAAATCCCAGCCACCCCCGCCGCCCCCTTGAATAGGGCTTCCAACGACCCAGCTCGTCCAGTGTGAAATGTCTCGATCTGATTCTCTCTATGCAAATATCATGGAATTGGATTGACCGCCGGCGGCATTACGCAGCTCTATGTGGAGCGCGCGCCGATGTTCTGAAATCAATTTCTATGACTGTTGAATGCTTCTTCCAGCCCGGCCTTCGACTGAAGCAGATTGACTGTACCGCACCATTCCTAAATCTTCTTTTTTGCTGCCTTGAAAGCAAGTTCATTATGTTGTGTATGTGGCGAGGCGCTTCATTCTTGCCCCCAAATCCACACTCATATCTGCTGCCACTTGTGCACAAGAATGGATGACTCAGAAGGGAAGAGAAATGGCGTTGGTGTTGTTCACTCTGACTCTATCTGCTCGTGTGGAGGCATTGGGATGTCATATGACTATCCAGCTGAGGTTGCTGCCTCAGGTTTGTTTTATAAAAGAGTAGATCAATATTTGTGTTGTCATTTGTTTCTTCCATGTCCTCCTTGATGTGTATGCACCGATGTTAGATAAAAGAGTTCCATAAGAAATTGAAGAAAGCAATCTGTGACCATTCAACAGCAATCTTAGTGATTTTTGTGATGTAGATTGAATTGAAATTGACGTGTATATCCGTCAATTATATTGTAGGGTTTCATAGCTGTACGCTTATGCGATGAAGACTGCATCTAAACGACAGCTCTCCAACTGCTCATCGGATGGACTTCAATATCTTATGGAACGGGTCCAAATTGTGAAGGATCCGCTGGCGGGCATGAAGGCAACGAAATACTCGGCACACAATCCCTTTCCTTGATATCTTAAACTCCGCAACTGTAGAATACCTGAAAAGTGATCTACTTGAAATCACAACTGCTAGCAAGCAAGTCCTTGTTTGAGTTTCCCACCAGCATGTTCTCATCTTTTCAACTGTTGATAGACAAGTCCTTTATATATTGCTATTGTACATCATCTATGATAGACGCTTGATGCTTGAGCTACGTGTAGCTGTGTCAATTCCTTTCTCCGACTACTGTTTTTGTCTGAATTGTGAATTGATTGATGCATATTGAAGAAATTATGCTCCTCTCATCTGACAGTGGCCTTGGTAGGCCACTTTGCAACACAACTATGCTTATTCGTTTCAACATTATTATTCACATAACTACGATTCTTCATATTTTTATTGTCAATTCTTAAAACAGTTCTTTTGCAAAATCTCTTCAAAAAATTGTGTTATTTTACATTGGATCTGATGTTTTGGTTTTCCGAACAAACGTTGGGAGTCAGGATTTGTGAGTGATAAGTGATTATTAGAGAGTAGGTTCAGCGTAAACGACGCCTGCAGCTTAATGATTTTTGCATTTGTCGATTATCATCAGTTTGATTTGGAACAAGAAGTTATGATTCGATAGTCAATGTGTCACTCATAGAGCGGTTTCATTTTAAGCACTACGTTTACAATTTTCTCCACATAACTACATTTAGCATGTAATTTTACTTATAGCCTATAATATGATGGTTAAAAATCATTTCGAGAAAAAGTAAGATATTCATGGTATGACCTTGAAACCGAAGATACTGCTTCTGCGAAATTCAAAGCAAACAACGGAATTGAAAAATGTGATGTCCTCAGTATTTAATAAAAATAGAGACAAATTTCTGCGACCGTGTAGCGTAGG
The DNA here is from genome assembly GCA_907163375.1 of Prostheceraeus crozeri. NCBI lineage: Eukaryota > Metazoa > Platyhelminthes > Polycladida > Euryleptidae > Prostheceraeus > Prostheceraeus crozeri. Next base: position 22,691 of record CAJQUW010008937.1, on the reverse strand, counting down.
CTATACCCAATATTTCTGCTTAGCCTTCATCAAGGGATATAGAAAAAGGGAAATTGTATTATGATTATGGTTGGCAAAACTGCGAAGTTTATTTTTTGCTTCGGAGGAAATAAAAAGTCAAATACTTCGCGAAGCTTATCGAAGTTCATTATTTTTGGATGAATACGAAAGAATTCCCCCAGAGTGTGATCAGGAACTGTTGAAGGTTTTTCGTCGATTATTTTGGATGACATGTAACCTAGAAACAGTCAATATTGGGCATAATTTTTCGAATATACAGTTGGCCACAAAACATAGCCGCGTATTTTCTAAATATTTTCTTTCTTGAATTTAGCGATATTTCCTGATCGAGTACAGTCACGAAACCTTTACTCCCTTGGGGCAATGCCCTGAAGTTGTTTCAGGCTTCAATTCTCAAAAAAATGTTTCTTGGAATTGGCGGGTCCAAATATAGTGAAAACATATACATTGTTTTAATGGGCTGTCGTCGCTAAACAGTACGTGTTTACACTAAAAATGATTTTATTGTGAACAAAGGAAATTTCCGGCTTCATCATACTGTAACATGTAAAAGTCATTCTGATGCGATGACGAGCTAAAGACTACAGTTAATTTTTTGAGTTCAACGTTTTTCAGCATTGTAAATTCTGATGCGAATTAGAATATTTAAGTTAGCATTTTCAGAGCTTCAACAGTTATCATAGTTAATGTACAGAATATGTTCAGATTATATGACCGATGCAAAGATTGAGCTTATCGATAATATGACATTGATGTTATTCAACAATAAAATTGGCATTAGAAAACATATGCATTAGCGTTTCAACCCCGGGAAACCCATAACCCATGAAAATGGTCATGTTTACGAGCAAAAAATATTCAAATTGTGATGATATTTCCGAGTTATTCGCTCTGACCTTTTGCAAAAGATTAATTAGTTAATATATTTTCAGAGAATTTTGAATGAACTTTTAATTTATTCCATTTAAATAGTTTCGATTATGGCGTGCATCAATTATTGGTTCATTTTCCGCACAGCCTTCAAAGTAAATTGAGTTTTTCTACGTTGGATACCATTATTTCAAACTAAAATCATTATGTGTATGGGCAATGTTCCTAAGTATGCATATGTCAAGTAAGACATAAATTCAGCAAATACTCACCTTAGGAGAGGTAGCTAAATACAGGTTGGGCACCTGTGACCCATTGGGTTGCGGTGGTAGAAAGGAACACTTCTTGTTATATCAGGAAAATAATACTTTTCATTTATCAACTGATCCGTAATTTAGTTCTGTATATCTCTTGATGAAAAAATTGTAACTACATACTATTCATAAAATGTTTCGACTCAAAATTCATCCCAGATTCGGCAGTATTTACCAAAGAAACCAAGAAGTGGGGCTTCAAGATCTGGGCAAGATGCACACCTGATGGAATTTTGCAAGATTTCATTGTTTATCAAGGAAAAGAGGAAAGGAAGAAAACCGGAAATCTGGGTATTTTGGATCAGACCGTTCTCGAGTTATGCAATGCAATACCATCCCAGAAAAATCACTGTCTTCGCAGATAATTTGTTCACAACGGAAGCTTCAGTTCAAGAACTTTTGAAAAGAGGTATTTTCTATGTTGGAACCGTCAGGACTAATAGAATAAAAGAAGCAGATCCCTATCTAAAAACAGAGAAGGAATTGTCAACAATTGGACGGGCTCCTTCGACTGCGCTCATAACGAAACAACAACCCAAGCAACCATGAAAGTGTTCCACACGTGCAGGGCACGTGTCTCATGAACGTGTCCGACACGTCGAAAGTGTCGCGTCAGAACACGTTCCTAGCACGTGGTCGGAAAGTGTATACCACGTTCAATTATCACGTTCAAAAAGTTTTCCCCACGTGCGGAGCACGTCAAAAAGCCACGTTAGTCAAATTTAGTACTAGCCCCCCACTCGTTTCCTTTGTTTACTATTTCTTGTTTTTACCCCATTCTAGGTCAATTACAACTATCATCTTAGCTCATTGTTATAGCTAAGTCCTAATGCTATCCAATGTATGAAAACAAAACCAAAATTGAATAGATCTTGCATCTATATTTACAGGAAAATAGGGACTAAAAACTGACAAATGAAGCCAAGAAAAATCATGTACAGCATAGTTTCATAAACATCATGGATGAAACTTGCGGAATAAAATCTAAAAGAACGAGAACAGACTACTATTGGGTTTTGTACGTCAAGCAAACATGAAAAGTTGAGATGCAATATATACAAAAGGATATCGAGGTCTAGATAACAGCAAAACTCAGTACTTTCACACGTAATAGTGATCCCTATGACTATGCTGTATTTTACAGTCTGTGAAGGCAGCCTATTTGAAAAAGGCCTCTGCCTTTGATTATTAATATAACATAATACCATGATATATGCAATATTATACATATAATGTAATGTATATGAAGAGCCGTAAACTGTGAATAGAATTTACTCGCATACATGTTTCACTTGCGTCGATGCTAACGTCATCATAGCATAGAGAATAATAGGTCGATTTGAAAAATCAATAAAGTAGAGGTGGCTTTGATTGGGTGTTTCCAGTAATTGATTCTTGTTGGAGAATTTGTAATTTGTATAAAATTGGACCTTTTTTGAATTTTTCATAATCCTTTTTGCATGAAGAAAAGCGTTTACGCATTTTTAGGCCTTCCTAATAAATGCACAACTGTTTTATGTAAAAGCATGCATCTCCTGTGGTTAAGTACTTCCTTCATTTCTGTTCTCTGTAACCTTACATCGCTGATCTGTGAGCAACAGACTCAATATTTCTTAGTAATAAGATACAGTCGTTATGCGCATTGTTAATAATTATATGAATTATTATTACTTATCTCAACTTTTCTCCGTCATTGAGTACAAAATCATCAACAGCGTTTACCTATATTAGTTTTTTTGGCGTGTTTCAACGCTTCCATAAGTGTTGCGTTCATGTCGGAGTCCGTTACAACCCACTGCCACCTAATCGGGCAGCTTCTAATATGACGGAATGGAGCTTGGTGGCACTTAACGACTTTTTGCCCTTCCGTCCGTACAATGAATACTGCACCGCAACCACAGGAGCCATCACTTTCCATAAGACGTTCCGCACGATGTCGCTGGCCCGAGAGCCTCCCGTCAAGGCGAGTGATTTTACCTGCAAATTAAATTGAGTGATTTTTAAAAAAATTCACCGAATATATCGAGCAATAATAAAGCATATGATTGTAGGGTTCATGGCCTTCGCTACATTTCCATTATAAGTCTATTTCAAAAAACATTGTTGATACGAGAAAGAACACTTACTAATTGTTCCTTATTTGCTTTGCTCTCTAGCCAATCATCGATTTTTAATAATGATTAATATTACATAATTACATAATAATGATTTTACATAATGATTTTAATCGCATGGGCGTCGATAGAATTATTAATGCGAGCTTAGTTATATATTATTAATAAAATATATTTCAGAAAATATATATATGTACAAAAATATAGATGCAAATGCAATCAATAATCCTACTTATCATAAACGCAATGTTTCTTCCAATTACAGCTGTTGCTGAGAGGAAGGGGGTTTAATGACTGGAAATGTTTTACAGCGCAACCCCACGAGCATATGGAAGTTATCACATGCCTGCTATTGGTCATCAATCCACATGTACATGTGCATGTATGATAGGTATCATGACATGCATTCAGACGGTTGAACAAAATTATGTCTCACAGGTATCGATTATTTTATCAACTACATCAGCAACTTACCATCCGGAATTGCAGCAATAGCTTCAAATGTGTGAGTTTCCTTCTTCAGATTTGCCTCCATGTTCACCTCGAAGCATTCTTCTCTGATTCACCTCGTTTTCTATTCTGCTCATGATGATGTCTACTTCTTTCTTTGCGGTTCTCTAACGTTTTCTCGAAGTAGCCATTTCACCAGTCGCTACTTAAAGTGTAAGTTATTTTGGAATCGAATCAATTAAAACAAGCTCGGCAAAATGGTGTATAGAATTGATGTACACAAGAAAGTGCACTATAAATGAAATCTGAGATCCAATGAAATAAAATGATGGAAGACGTTTGTTGTCATCTGTTAGTCCAACGAATTCATATGCCTCCGTGAGGAGACAGCCATCATTCATTCATAGACATATTCCATGTATTTTTATCTAGAGAGATAGAGAGAGCTGAGAGAGTGGGAAGGAGAGGTGGAATCGAAGTATTAAAGCAAATTTGATTTCATTTTAAGACACAGATTTTCCAAGATGTCTGACTTGCTGAATACTTCGCCAGTTTATTCATTTAGTCAATTATAGTCATTAGTCGAGATCGTAATATTTTTGTTTCTCTCGTCATTTAATATCATTAATTGCGCCATCCACAGAATCATATGCAAGTGCAAAAAGTTTTCAAGAAAATTATATAATACATTGTCTTTGCAATCAAAGAGTTTGTAAAATACAAATCCGCTCTGCAGGTATTTAACTTTAGTCTATACAATTTTCGCCCTGAAGTAATTTACATGTTCTTTACCACTTACTCTATGTTCTTTACTTTCTTAAAAAAGTCGTGTTTACTGCAAATGACCGACCGACACGTGAAAAACGCTTTTGGAATTCACCAAAAAGTTGCGTGTTTTGACAATGTGTCATGCACGTGGCCATCACGTTGCCAAATCACCAAAAAGTTGCATGTTTTGACAATGTGTCATGCACGTGGCCATCACGTTGCCAAATCACCAAAAAGTTGCGTGTTTTGACAACGTGTCATACACGTGGCCAACACGTGATGAATCCCCGAACACGTTCGGACACGTTCGGAACGTGGTGGCCACGTTCTCAACACGTTTTGTGTTGCTTGGGAATGTGCATCAGATGGTACGACAATCGCTGTCACACTGTTGACCACATACTGTAATGTCGAAGAAGGAACGGCAGACCGATATGACAGAAAAAATGATTCAAACATTTCAGTTCCCATGCCATCATGCATTTCAGAATACAATAAATTTATGGGTGACATTGATCAGATGGACAGTTTTACAGCTATAAAGTCCACATCAGGATTATTTCAAAGCGGTGGTATATGTACTTGTTATCACATGATCAAGTCCATGTTGTGAATTCATGGTTGTTGTACCGCCATGATTCGTCACTGATCTGCCCAATGCAGAAAACAAAGAAGTTGAAACACTTTTGACAACTCTTCATTTTTCACTTGCCTACAAAGACAAGCAAGTACCTACAATTCCTGCAAAACGCATGCGTCTGTCATCCGGAGATGTAGACATGATAAATTTATCACTTCCCGGATAACCAGAATGAACGCAAAAGATGCAAGTATTGCATCAAAAACAAGACATTTGTAGTTTGCCGAAAATGCCAAGCTCATTTGTGTTTCACGAAGGGACGTGACTGTTTCTACCATTACCATCATTGCTAATAAACAGTTTCTGCGGTTAGCTATTACAAATGCAAGTGAATAACTGCTTTATTCTGAAGAGTATTAATATGTTTTGTCTTTTGTAAAAATTTGGGCTTTACATCCAGGATGACCCATAGCCATATTAGCACATAGATTTATTCAAATTTCAAGATATTATATATTTGTGGTCAGGATGCATATATAAACAATTTCGGAAAGTATCGCTGACTTTTTGCCATTATTTCTTACAGCGGGTTTTCCGGGGTTAAAAGTCATCGTCATCATCCTGATTCTCCTTCACCGTTACCCCATCTTCCTGCATTAATTCTGGTCCCATCCCCACCTCGCCACTGAAGCAGAAGTCCACCATCTCAACAAATTCCGTTGCGTCAGTTCGCTTCATTTTTTTCATTATACTGGATGAATGTACGCATGATTAACCTCATGAAGTCATCTTGGACTTCCATGAACACGCACACAGATGAGATTTCAGATTTAGTAATTGTCTCTACTAGCATATTTGAACTTTGAATCAGAGTGCGATTTCTGGTAGAATATTTTGATTTCCACAATTACATTAAATTCATACTAATATACGATTTACCTCTCCAGTCAAAAGGCTTTTTGTAATTTTTTGCATGCATGTAAGTAGTAAGTAAAACTCCACTTCTGGATAGCGCAAGATGGCCGCCGTCGCTGACGTCCCCCCCCTCTGGAACGGCAGAGTGTCGTGGTCGGCCGCCGTGGTGCTTCGAGTCTGACGTCCCCCCCCTCTGGTACGGCAGAGTGTCGTGGTGGTCTTGGGCGACCGCCAGGTTTTGTCTTGAGGCTATAGTGTGTGATGTTTTTCGTGCAATCTGCTGAATGTTGGGTTGTAAAATGGGCTGTTTCGAGTGGAAGCAGTGCTCGGATGTGAAAACGGAGGCCAGATTCGGATTCAGCGTGAAATTCTGCATTGGTATGGTGAGTTTCAAGTCAATCGGAGAGAAAAATTTCCGCTGACGTCCCCCCCCCCCCCCGGCACCGATCTTCCAACTTTGGTTCTAGAGATCGTAGAAAGTCGTGCAATAGCTCGTTTGAAAGCTAAGAGTGAGACAAATTCACTGAAAGAATCGGCTTGTTCCTATCTGTCTTCGTTTAGATGTGAGACGCCATTTAAGATTTTAGGTCGGAGCTCACCTGAAAAAATCCTAAGTGTCAGAGTGGCTTTGTATGGGCAAAATTTTGAAAATTTTCCAAAGTGTGGCATTTCGACCTGGGACCGTCACCAAAACATTTTTCATCAAATTTCGCTGACCTCCCCCCCCCCGACAGCGATCTTCTAACTTTGGTTCTAGTGGACGGATTTTGTCTAACAGCTACTCGTTTGAAAGAGGAGAAAAAACTGCTGGACGACATTTTTTGCCGCAAGTCAATCGGACCAGCCGTTCAAAAGTTAGAGCTGTTACAAGATTTTAGGTCGGAGCTCACCTGAAAAAATCCTAAGTGTCAGAGTGGCTTTGTATGGCCAAATTTTGAAAATTTTCAAAGTGTGGCATTTCGACCTGGGACCGTCACCAAAACATTTTTCATCAAATTTCGCTGACTCCCCCCCCTCGGGAGAGCTCGCTTCGATCTTGGCTTCCAGTGGACGGATTTTGTCGTGCCATAGCTCGTTTGAAAGCTAAGAGTGAGACAAATTCACTGAAAGAATCGGCTTGTTCCTATCTGTCTTCGTTTAGATGTGAGGCGCCATTTAAGATTTTGGGACATTGGCGAAAAACGACAGAGTTAGAATTTGGGACGTTTTGGGCTGTAGCGCCAAAACGAAGCATCGGATGGGAAAACGGAGGACAGATTCGGATTCAGCGTGAAATTCTGCATCGGTATAGTGAGTTTCAAGTCAATCGGAGAGAAAAATTTCCGCTGACGTCCCCCCCCCCCGGCACCGATCTTCCAACTTTGGTTCTAGAGATCGTAGAAAGTCGTGCAATAGCTCGTTTGAAAGCTAAGAGTGAGACAAATTCACTGAAAGAATCGGCTTGTTCCTATCTGTCTTCGTTCAGATGTGAGACGCCATTTAAGATTTTAGGTCGGAGCTCACCTGAAAAAATCCTAAGTGTCAGAGTGGCTTTGTATGGGCAAAATTTTGAAAATTTTCCAAAGTGTGGAATTTCGACCTGGGACCGTCACCAAAACATTTTTCATCAAATTTCTCTGAACGAGGGGGGGAGGGGGGGGGGTCCGTGAAATTTGATGAAAAATGTTTTGGTAAAGGTCCCAGGTCGAAATTCGGAAGTTTTAAATTTTTCAAAATTTTCACCACACTGGAGCTCTCACACTTAGGAATTTTTCACTTGTGGCATGTTACATGGACATGTGCTGACGGACCAACTTCCCGTGGTCATATGAGAATGGTTCAGGTGTCATATGATAGAGAATGATGAGACGAATCGTTTGCAACAAACCGCATGTCGCTACGATGAATACTTTCGGAGATAGAGCCATTTTAAGTTTTCTTCCGAGCATATATAAACCCCCGACAACGTAAGTCTCATCACTTCATCGAAAGACGAGGTAAGCGACGGTCGTCGCTCTGAGCTCCCGATATCGGGTGTTTCAAAGGACTCTATCTTTTGAAGTAGGCAAGCTATCTTCTTACTTGAAAGTTTGTGTGATAGAGTTTGATAGTGTCTTTACTACTGATAAAAATTTTTAAAAATAGTATGAGTAGTAAAATGCAGAATTTTTTAAAAATTCTTAATTTTCACTTTTTTCAAAGTTTTAACATGTAGACTAAGGTTTTCAAGTATGCTGAGTTCAAATCTGCTATCAGATTTGAAATTTAACTATGTCTAAGGCAGCTTTGAGGGGTTAGATCCCAGCTACTGATCACTACCTTTGACTCGGCGTTCCTGTTACCACTTCGGGGCAGTGACAATGATGTCTTCAGCCGTAAAGAGCGGGTATCGGGGAAGATCTCTCACTTCCCTAGTGATCAGTACAAGGCCTTCGGGCTGTCGACGGGATCGAGTGCCACTCACTACACTCAAATCTATCATTCCTGACTAAGTGTAATACTTTAGGAATATGACTGTACTACATGATTCCAAACTTATACAAATTTCATTATCTTACAGTTAACAGTAAAATCAGGCATGGCTAACGATAAAAACCGCAAATATCACATCAAAATGTGCACATGTGGGCGAATCAATCGCAGTGCGGACGCCAAGGCGCATGTGAAGAAGGCGGGCACCGGCCACATGATTATCTTGAATAGGGTTGCGTGTGTGAAGTGTAGAGTGCTGAAGGGTGATGAGGATGAGGCGCGTTTCTATAGAGTGCATGCTGACTGTAGTGGTGGTTTAGTGAGTGACTTGAGATTTACGCAGTTGATTGTTGAAGAGAGGGAGCGAATGTTGGCGATCGAGCGAGAGGGTAAGGTTGAGAATGTTGTTGAGAATGTTGTTGAGAATGATGAGTTGGCGAGAGCGGTTGCGTCGTTGGAGGCTGAGATTGAGCGAAAGAGAGTGCTTGAGAGTGATGATGAGGATGATGTGGATTTAGATAGGGAGGGTGTGAGGAAGCGTGTGAGGAAGTTGAGCTCTTCGTCGTCGGAGGTGTCAAACATTGTCATCATCGACTCCCCGAAGAGCTCATCTTCCCCAAAAGTGAAGAGTGGTGGGATTCGTGTGCAGTCGGCGAGGTGGTTGAAGGATGAAGAGAAGAGGCATGTTTTGCAGCAGATGGCGCATGATTTGTTGGTGAATAAGTATGAGAGTTTGAAGAAAGTGAAGGATGAAGTTGTGAAGGAGTTGGATGAGTTGAAAAAGAAGGAACTGAAGTCGAAGGAGGTAGCGGATGAGAACATACGAATGAGGCGTAGTGTGACTGATTTGAAGAATAAGACGCGAGAGTTGGAAGAGAAGAATGATGAGTGTGAGAAGAGGGCGAGTGCTGCGGAGAGAAGAATGAGAGATTCAGAAGCGAAGTTTGAGGAGATGATGAAGGAGATGAGTGTGTTGAGAGCGAGGAATGTTGAGTTGGAGAGGACTGTGGGTCGGCGGGGTGATGAGAGGCAGGCGTATGAGAAGTTGGAGCGCATGAGGGATGAGTGGGAACGTGTGAATGAATTTCGTTTGCTTGAATTTCACATCCCTATTCGGGATAATCATTTGGCCGGCAAAGTACTCGTAAATCAAAGCCTCGACGAATCTATAATATGTTACAACGGCCATCCGACGAAAAAATGCCTACACGCCAGCCTGAGAATGCGCGGTCACTTACATAAATTCTCGATTCGGAAGCGCGCGAGACTGCCAAAGGATGGCTAACTTGGTAAGTGAAAAGTAAATAAGATAGTATATCCTATTCTAATACATATCATTTTCATTGCAGATCTTTGCCCGCCTTCACCACCCCATCACGACACTCCCGAGAACGAACCATCGGCTCTCTTAAGGGCCACCTAGGGGCAAGACATGATAGAACCTCCACGCGGTTTGCCCTGGGCAGTCTTCGGACTGGCGAATACCATCATTAAGTTGAATCTGCTATCAGTCAACTTGAACGTTGCGTCGCGTTAGAGGGGTATATAAACCACTGCCTCTCATTTCATTTCATTTCAATCATGCAGACGCCGAACAGTCTAGTCAGCTCTCCTCGCGGACCGCAGTGAAGGCCGCGAAATTTATTTGAGGAGTTTGTCAGGCTAGAGGAGCAAGACAGAGTTTATAATAATCTTGCTCGGATTGGCAATCCGATGACAGCAACTGCTGTCAATCCAACGGAATGGCGCTACATTCCACTTTTTAGCCATGTACCAGTTAGTGTGGAAGTCGACACTGTTACCAAAGAGAGAGTCAAAGACTCTCTCAGTAGAATTGGTAGGGTGTAAGATGACGTTACTCCCGAGAACAAACCACCGGCTCTCTTAAGGGCCACCATGGGGCAAGATTTGATAGAACCTCCTCGCGGTTTGCCCTGGGCAGTCTTCGGACTGGCGAATACTATCATTAAGTTGAATCTGCTATCAGTCAACTTGAACGTTATGCAGTCGATTGCTATCCCTGAAGCATTCTGATTCGCTGTTGAGCAATTCATTGTTGAAAACCCTATATAAGCCAGAAGATTGTAGCGCTTCTCATTCAATTTGAAGTCACGATGGAAGCAACATCTACTAGCATCATTCCCGTCTTCATCGATGAAGACAACCCCATTCCCGAGTTCGTCATCCTCGACGAGTGGGATGAAGAGGATGCGAAGAAGGGGAAGATCAAGAGGATCGTTTGGACGGATGAGGTGTGGACTCCTAAAACCACTCGCATCCGAAAGGTGCCAGATGCACCAGCACGACCTCGGCGGTATAGGGTCTATGAGAACCTAACCGTCATACCTATTGACTATTCAAGCCAATAGTCAACTTAATTCACTCCCCGAGAATGAACCATCGGCTCTCTTAAGGGCCACCATTGGGCAAGACATGATAGAACCTCCACGCGGTTTGCCCTGGGCAGTCTTCGGACTGGCGAATACTATCATTAAGTTGAATCTGCTATCAGTCAACTTGAACGTTGCAAATGGAGTTCGGTGTAATACTTCCTTTCGACGGGCGTTCCTGTAAAGGGCGGCGGTGAAACCCGTAGCTATGTATACCGCAAGGGACATTCGGCAATGGTCAATCTTGTTTAACCTCTCTGCGTCATGTTTGCAAGTGATTGCCTCTGTCTCAACGTAGTATGCATTCGCGTCAGGGCAACATTTAGCCAACTGTCGAAGGTTGCCTAAAACTTTCCATTGCATACGTTATGAGAACCATGAGTTCTTCCTGTCTCTATCAATGAGACGAATTGATGAATGGAATGAAATGGGAGGACACTCACGCGCCACACGCAACATAACACACTTCTCTCTTCCGTAGTCTAACAAGCTCTTTACACATGGATCGCAGTCGATTGCTATCCCTGTATCAGAAGTGTAAGCTATCTTAATGTTATCTAACACTATTTCACCTACCATTATCATCCATATGAAATGTTATAAGAATTGCAAGTTAAACTAAGTGTGCTACTATTTCCAAATGAAAAAGTATACATGGTTAAATCATCCACTTAAGCCCATCCGCAGTCTAACAAGCTCTTTACACATGGATCGTAGTCGATTGCTATCCCTGTATCAGAAGTGTAAGCTATCTTAATTTTATTTGACACTATTTCATCTATCATCATCGTCCATATGAAATGTTTTAAGATTTACAAGTTAGTCTAAGCGTGCTACTATTTCCAAATGAAAATGTATACATGGTTAAATCATCCACTGAAGCCCCGTTCAATTAAGTCAGTATGAAAGCAAAGATAATATGAAATAAAAATTTATTATGGCATGTATTTCAAAAGGTCTTCATCGTCAATATCGTCCCAGAGTCTGGCTTCACATAGATAACAAAACCAGTTGAGTTGCTTTAATCGTTCTTCCACTGCGAGCCTCACTTTGTCAATATACTCCCACTCCGCCATAGTTCGTGGCTGGGAGTTAGGGGTGTACCACTCCCATAATTGGTGGAGGAACTTGGTGCTGGTGATCTCCATCACATCGTCAGTATCGTACTGGAGATACTTCCACCTCACGCCTGTTAAGTCGGGACACTCCTTCTCACATACACTCTCTTCGTTGTCCGCTGGTAATAACACCTTCTCTACCTTCGTTGGAGCGTTTGGTGTTGAGGATGGAGAAGAGAATTTTGTGTTTGGTGTTGTCGGAGGGCTTGTCATGTTGACTGTGAATAATAACTTTGAAATGTTTTCTAATTCTTAAGTATCAACAAGCAACCAATCAGAATGAACAGCCAATGAATGATGAATATGAAAGTATATATGCAAAGTGACATTCGTGTCATTTCACTCTGTCTTTGAGACGCATAAGTGAACTGTTGTCTAGCGAATTCTGTTATTATTTGAGGCGTACAAGTGAACTGCTCTCTAGTGAATTCCAAATTTGAGACGTATTATTTGAGTGAAGTCTCTATCTTGTTGAAGTATCAAGCTTAAACATAATTTCGTTGAAATGGTAAGTTGAAAATTTCTTCACTCATCTCCCTCAAACGTGTGGCTAATAGCATCTTCCTCAATTTCAGGCATCAACTTCATCACCAACACCCTCCCTTCTCGAGGAAAGTTTAGAGTTGTTGAGTCAAGGTAGGTTGTAACAATACACTGAGACTTGAACAGAGATGAAAGAATGATTTCTCTTTCAGGTGATGTGAGTTCCAGCTCAGGACTCTCGCGACAAGGCAACGAGTGGGAATGTGCCGACTGCGGACATATGTTTACAAGGAAGCACAGTCTCCTTCGACACATCAAACAACGTGTGTGTCAACGCAAAGCGGCGTCAATCTCCGGAGGTGAAGTTGATTCTGACGATGACATCACCTTTCCTTGCGATTTGTGCCCTCTTTCTTTTGATAGTCACTTTCAGCGATCTTCGCACAGACTTCAACACACGCATGCAAATGATCACTACACCAACGGTACCTCTACCATCTCCCTCATTAATGTTTCACATAATAATTTAGTACGCGACTACTGCATGGAGTCCAATACTGAAATAGTAGATTTTCCTGAGTGGCTCCTTCAAAATTCTAACATTATCGAAGCGCTCTTCAACAATTTAGACAATTTTAGAATGAAGGCGTTCATCTACCTTAAACTAAAATATATTAAGATAGATTTTCAAACGGGTCAAGTGACGGAGAGAATACAGTTTCATGTTCCTTCCTCTTCCGCAACCGAAGTTGTAGACTGCGAGTCTTGGCTAAATTTTCACATTCAATGTTTTTAAAATCAAATGTAGATAAATTCAATCAACGCGACAGCGCTCTCATTTTTGATGGTGTGGACTCAGCCATATTCAAAATTTCACTATTAGAAAGTCATGCAGCTCGAGGTATATTTAAACTACCAAAAACGTTGTATAATAAGAAAGCTGTCATCAATGTCGATTGTAAATCACAGTGTTTCAAATATGCAGTCCTATCCATCCTTCACTATAATGATATCAACGCGCACCGAGATCGCACCTATAGCTATAGACAGTGGGAGGATGAACTAGACTTTGAAGGTTGTGATAGTAACAACATGAAAATCAAAGATGTAGAAACGTTCGAAAAACATAATAGGATTAAAATTGTCGTTCACGTGTGGGAGAAGGGGTTCAAGGGTGCCCGCTATAATTCACGTTCAACTTGTTATGAACGTGTAGTCAACCTCTTATTAGTAAAACAAGATGATAGCGAGGAATGGCACTACTGTGGTATTCCCAAAATCTCTCGCTTGTACACTCACTTGGGGCACTCTAAAAGAGGTGAACAATTTGTATGCGACCGCTGCATCCGCTCCTTTTGGAGTAAAGATAAATTTGAAACTCACTATGAATGGTGCAAGCGAGGTAAATTACAAATGGAACGCATGCCGAAAGATAAAATATTTTCACATAGGGATAATGGTGACGAATTAAGTCCCCTGCGTGTCATTTACGCAGACATAGAATGCTACATTGATGATATCATCCACAAGCCAGCAGCCATATCCTGCTATGAAGTATGGCATGACCACTGTAGGAATAGACAAAACAAAATGCATACTTGGCAAGGTGAAGATTGCATTTCAAAATTTCTAGAATTTCTCGATAAAGCTGCTAAATTTCAACAATCATATGATTCCCAATTGCAGCGTAAGTCACTACATATGTCAGATGAAGACAAACAAAAATTTGAAAGTTGCACATCCTGTCCTAAATGTCATAAAACGTTTGATGACGATAAAATTAAGAAAGTGCGTGATCATGATCACATCACTGGTAAATTTAGAAACGCACTCTGCTCCAAATGTAACTTTTCACTTAGGTTGAGACGTCGTGTACTACCCGTCATTTTTCATAACTTTAAGGGCTATGACAGTTATATGCTCATAAAAGGAGGGTTGAGCCAGATGAAATCGTGGCAGTTTAATGTAATAGCACAAACGAGAGAAAAATTCATGGCAATGACAGCAAAAGTACCAGTAGATAAAACTAAAGAAAATAAGACAGTCTTCTTCGAAATAAAATTTTTAGATTCATTCCAATTCATGTCAGCGTCACTAGCTTCTCTCGTTCGTAATCTCAAGTTTCTTCCCCATAGTCAAACTTTGAAGAAACACTATCCAAACTTAACGGATGAAATAATCACTCGCAAAGGAGTCTTTCCTTATGCGTATTTTAGCTCAATGTCTAAACTAAATGAAACAACAGTTCCTTCCATTGACAAATTCCAAAACGATTTGACGGGTGAAGATTGTCCAGTAGAAGATTATGAACATGCTTAAGAGGCATGGTTAAAATTTGAATGTAAAACGTTTGGCGATTATATGATCGCTTCTTAGAATTAGATGTCATTTTGCTGGCTGATGTCTTTCAGGAGTTTCGACGAGTGGCATTAGAAGAAGACAAATTAGATCCTGTCCACTTTGTCAGTCTACCAGCCATGTCCTTTAAATCAGCCTTTAAAATGACTGGTGAGACCATTCATCTCTTACAAGACCCGGAGATGTATAATATATTTGAGCGCGGAATACGCGGTGGTCTCACATTTGTAAATAAACATCATATAAAATCTAAAACAGTAGGTGATGATCATATCCACCTAAAGTACTATGACCAAAATAATTTATATGGCAGTTCACTGTCTAAACCACTACCTCATTCCGAGTTTAGTTGGTTAAATCAAGATGAGCTTGAGTATTACTCCAACCCTTCAAACATACTGAAGATTCCAGATGAAGGTGATTGGGGATATTATTTTGAAGTGGATTTGATTTATCCAAATAGCATTAAAAATAAAACTGCTGATTTCCCACTCGCACCTGAATCTGGTGAAGTGACTGAAGATATGTTTTCACCATTCATGTCACAATTTCATAATAACTTAACAGAGTGTGGACAGCCAAGGTACAAACCATGCCGCAAACTTTTACTCACCCAATATGATAAGAAAAATTATCTCGTACACTTCTGCATACTAAAATTCTATTTAGAAATGGGCATGCTTCTAAAGTCAGTTCACCGCATTATCAAATTTAGACAGAAAGCCTTCCTCAAACCCTTCATAGATAGTAACAGTCAAAAACGTGCACTCGCCCAAAATAATTTTGAAACGGATTTTTATAAATATAAGAATAACAGTCTTTTCGGAAAGACCATGGAGGATGTTAGAAAACGTATGAACTACAAACTAGTCGTCGATGAACAAAAATATCACAAATTGACCTCATCACCTCTTTTCATTGATAGAGACATCATCGATGAGGATCTTGTAGGTGTTAAAATGATAAAATCAGAAGTTGAGTTGTGCAAACCCATCTATATTGGGCAAGCCGTTTTAGATTATTCCAAGCTTGAAATGTATCAACTCTTCTACAAAATATTAAAACCATGCCCTCTCGTAAAAGAGGTTCGCTTGCTGGGTGGTGATACAGATAGTTTCTTTTTAGGAATTACCACTCAAAAATATTTAAATTTTAATGAATTCGACACATCTAACTACAATCCCACTCATCCACTCTATTCCATACAGAATAAAGCCAAACTTGGTTGTTTTAAGGATGAAACAGCAGGAAAGGAAATAGATGAAATGATTCTCCTCCGTCCTAAAATGTATTCCATGAAATTAAAAGAATGTGCAGATAGTATTAAGCGTGCTAAAGTTATATCAAAATCCATTGTTCACAAAATGAAACATCGGTCCTATAAGAAGGCCTATAAAAATAAAACTATAACGTTTGTCAATATGACAATCTTAAAATCTCAAGTTCATACTGTGAAAACGTACACGTTCAAGAAACGAGCACTTTCAGCATTTGAAGATAAGAGGTGTTGGATAGGACATAACACATCTCTTCCACATGGACATCCTGACACAAACATACCACCACCCAAAAGAATAAAACTCACGCTACCACATTCAGGAGATGTATTGACATAATCAACTTTAACTCAGTATTTTGATGTTGCTTTTTGTAGATATACATGGTTGTTTTATGTATCGCATGAGATCGTTTCTTCCTTGTGAATATATGCCAACAGTTAGCTCATTCCCCCTATATCTGTGAAAAGACTTTTTCATATACATATTTTTATTTCAATAAACATATCACAATGACTTCACTTTGTTTTCCGAAACACTAAAGTTACGAGGGATTTAGTATCTTTCACATGGATGCACTCTTGTAAACCATTGGTAATTTTGATAGCAATAGAGGGTTATAGTTTGTTTGACGACGGGATGATAGAAAATAGATTCAAACATCTTCTCGACTATTCCATATGAAGCGTCTTTATCATGAATGAAATCACGTAAAATGTATTTTTTTTTCTCACCAACAGAAATAGGTAGAATCAAATCACTTTGAATGTAAAGGTGCTGTTCATGTTTATCAAGTGTCATTGGTGTTTCTATACCAATCGTATGCGCAGCAGCAAACACAGTTTGTAGCATTGAAAAATCAAAGAGTTTTTTCAAATTTTTACTCAATTGACATTGAATGTCATCACCCAGTTTCAGAACAACGCGTTGATTTTCAATTGAAAACGAAATGTGGTGTGTCTTTACATCATATTTACTTTTCATCACATGCTTCAACTTCTGTTGTATATAAGGATTTACTACATGAATGAAGCTTTCAACTGTATGATATAGACGCGGCATTATATTGATAGCAACTTTAGATTCTTCATAAGACTGGTAAATTTTCTTGATGCGATCGCCATAGATGTCCACCCACCATTCATCATTAACTGAATCAGCTTTAGTGTGATATTCATGAGAAACATACACCACACCGCTTCCAATAATAGGTGTATAATGTCTTACAAAATGACGCAAGGTTGGAGAGAAATAAACTGTAAGTTTGTCATTATATTTCTGAATAACCAACTTATTTTTGTCCGCCATAATTTTCTCTCCATACTTCTTACCCACAGTCTCATTCCATCGTTTTACTAACTCAATAAGTGATAAAGGTTGAACACCACGCTTTTTCAAAATGATGCGTTCTTCGCATTCTACAACATCTTCATCAAATATTTTAAATCTATAATGAAATTTGTTGATTCGATTTGAATAAACTTTTTAACATTTGCAGTAGCAATTGACGTTAGATGTAGTCCATGGCCAAAACCAAGATGTGGATAGAATTCATTATCCAACCTCAGCGTAAGACCTTTAGTAAAAGAATGAAAGCAGAAAACTGTCTCCCACTCCAATGATAGATAGTAAACTCATAAGCTTTCTGATTTTTATTCTTCATGATGGAAGTATTACCACTGTTGAATGCCTTAATAATTTTCTCATTCCCAAATGGTTCATAAGAATCTGATTTTATCTGAATCCATTCATAGTTCCACTTTCCATCTGATGTTAAATTGTATGGGAACTGGAATGCATTATTCATCGTTATTCCATCATGGGTGCGAGGAGTCAATATCATTTCTTCCAAATCATTCACATTCTGAATATTGCTATCATAGCAAATACTAGAAACGCCAACCTCCCATTCACCTTCTAAATGTAGTGGGCGATTTAATTCTACTCGATAGTCTGATGGTTTATTTTTGGGAAATTTATTCATAGAAGCATCACTGGGGTAAGTAGATTAGAAACGAGTCCTTATTTTCACTTTCCATATTATTCACATTGGAAAAATATATTAGCATACTTTTGCATTAACTCTTCATTCGGAAATGGAGTGTGATACTTGTCACAGCATCTTTATGAAAAGGAATCAATGCACCAACATCGTCATAAATGGCAATATCAATTTGTGGGATATAGTTTGATTTCAGCTTTGTATAATGCACTTTCTTGAAAGTATGCTCAGATAAAATACTGCAGCTTTTTGGCTGGTATGGTATCATTGCTAGCAATGGAGCTTCAACATCTCCCACACGTACATCTTCACCAATATTGGAATATATCTGAAAATAGTTAATACGACGCGATAGCGACATGTCTGCGCTAGCTTTGGTTACAGTACCACTTTTAAAGATATTTTGGTCAAAACCCAAAATGTCCATTAGAGTTTTATCCATAATTAGTTCAATACCTTTTCCACTTATAGTGAGAGACAAAGTACCTTCTTTTTCAGAAAATGAAATATGTTGCTCATTAATCACTTCATTTAAATAATCTACAACCAATTTAACCGAAGTAATGATGCGAGGCATCAACACTCTTGTTTCATGTAAGATACCACCTAAAGGCTCTACACACTTTCTGTATAAAGATACGCTCCATTCTGTATCAAATTGATTTGACCTTTCACATGGTAAATGTTGCATATTAAATTTTCCATGAACAGCTGCAGAACGATGTCGTAAGAACTGATGAAAATCTTTTGAACAAACTATTACTAGATCATCATCATTTAATTTACTTATTGCAATATGATTAGATGATTTGATATAAGTCAATGTTGCCACTTGTTTACCATCAACTCGAAGGAGATAATTAAATTTCTTCAATAATGTTTCAGGAGTCATGTTTGTCTATCTTGGCTTAATCACAATCTTCTTTACCAACGTCTTCTCATTTCTTGGAATAAGATCTGCATAATAAGCTTCTTCTCGATATATTAACTGTTTATGACCACTTATGTGGTAATTAACGTTAAAATTATCATAGCTTGTTAAGGCGCTAGCGAGGTAACCTAAATCATTTCTTAAACTTGGACTTAAACCAACAATCCAATCTTTCGCAACTACATGATGTACATAAGTATAATCATCATTGTGCGGAGTAAATTGGACAATATGTTTACACGCTTTATTCAAGAAATCATATATTAACTTTTTACATGATAAGAGATCTTTCTTTGGCCACTGTGGAATGTATACTCGGCAGACCTTTTCACATTGGTAAGCAGCTGTACGTCTCATATTAATAGTCATCACCTCATGATCAAAAGTATAGACACAGTTGCTATAAACAAGTTGAGTGACACCCACTTCCCAATTTCCATTTAGCTGTTGTGCATGATCAATGGGAGTACAAAAGAGTGCGGCTCGATTACTTTGTTAAGTAAAAAAAAAATGTTTGGGTTTTTTTTTTTTATTTTTTTTATTCTTTTCGTTTCTTGATTTTTATTCGTATTTTTTTTTTTTGTTTTGTTTATTTTTATTTTTATTTTTTTTGATGTTATTGTTATTTTTTTGTTTTATTGTTTGTTTGCATAGGTTTATTTTCTTTTGATTTTTGATTCCAGGTATATAAATAATATAAAAGAGAAACAATGAAAAAAAAATAATTAAAATATATGGATGGTATAAGGATTGATAAATAATAACAGAAATATGAAATAGTAGTAAATATATAATATTAATGTGATTATAAAAAACAAAAACAGTTAATAAATATAAATTGAAAAAAAGAATTGTAAATATAATAAATATTTTATAATAAACATAATATTACATAAAAGATAATAAAAAAAGTGTGCTAAAAGTAATTTAAAAAATTAAATAAAATCATTGTATTTAAGTAAGAAAGAAAATAATATAATTATTGTATAATAAACGTATATAATTATATTTTCTAAATTGGAGTATATAATATTATATAAAAAAATAAAATAAGAAAAAAAAAAATATATAACTAAATCTTAAATAGAATTTTATTATATAATATGTAAAAATAAAAAAAAAAAAAGTAAAAAAAAACAAATATTTTTT
>CAJQUW010008936.1:0-96317 GCA_907163375.1 Prostheceraeus crozeri | reverse complement strand
TTTTTCAAATTTTTTCAATATACTTAACATCATTTGTATTAAATATACTTTTTTTTAATTCTATAAAGTTTTTATTATAAAGTTTATAATAATTGTCCAACTTCTAAACAGTTTCTTTGGTTTTGGTCAATTAAATTAAGATCATAAAGTTTTTTTGATCTTTTTTGATTTTTATTCTTATTATAGAATTGATAATTTGATCAAATATTGGTTGGCTGGATTGAAGATTTTGTTTTTGGTGTTCTAATAAAAAGTATATAACAAAATAATATTCATTATCAATTTTACTAATTGTAGAATATTCAAAAGTTTTTGTTTTTTTTTGATCATTAACAAACCGGGGGTAAAAATAAAACAAATAGCTTATTTTTTAGTAAAAATGAATAAATTTTTTTACTTTTATCTACTATATGATAACCACTATATTCACCTATAAGTTCTGTTAATTCTGAAGAATATAATATTTTATTTTTATTTTTTAAAGTTATTTCAATATAATTTTTATTATTTATACAATGTTTTTCATATGAAATAAAACTTTTAGTTTCTTTTTTTTTAAAAGTTAGTTTTTCTGTATTATCGGGTTGTGTTATAGATGTATATTCTACAGAGCTTGAGCA
This sequence comes from Prostheceraeus crozeri, assembly GCA_907163375.1. Lineage (NCBI taxonomy): Eukaryota > Metazoa > Platyhelminthes > Polycladida > Euryleptidae > Prostheceraeus > Prostheceraeus crozeri. Next base: position 95,697 of record CAJQUW010008936.1, on the reverse strand, counting down.
AACATTTTTTGTAGTATCGGTTGTAAAATTAAAAAAAAACTTAAGTGATAAAACAATAACCAATAAAAAAATTACTTTAAAAAAAATTTTTATTTTTTTATTTGCAAAATAAACTTTCATTAAAATTATTATATAAAATATATTCTTTTTTTTAATTTTATTTTATATTAATATAGTTTTATTAGTAATTGATTTTTATACTTTCCTATTAATTTCCATTTTAATATTTAATAAAATAACTTTTTAATAATTAATATGTGTTAAAAAAATAAATAAAGTTTTTTCAACTAAATTAATTGAAAAAACTGTAGAAAATGGAAAAATACTTTAATTTTAGCAAAAAAACGAAAAGAAAAACCTTTACTTATATAAAAGGTTTTATTTTCTTGATAATTTTTGTAAAAAGCGTAAAAAGTTATTTTGATAAAGCAAAGTATATTCAAATACTGTGCAATAACAACTTTTACTTACATACCTTTATACAATTGACCTAAAAAAATCAAACTACCTATTTTTATAAAAAAGTAATTCCTTTAAACAAAAACTTTAAACTATTAAATCAATAGTAGGAAGAGCCAAAATATCTAAAAACAAAAAATTTTTTTTTTTTTATGTTTAATGATTTTCATCTATATACTTTAAAATTAAAAGATGAAGAAAAGAAACCTATTTCTTTAAAAAAATATAATCATTTAAACTTTTGGACAACAATTTAAAAAAAATTGGTAAAGATTCTAAAAGTATTAAGTATATAGAACTAAAGCATAACAATACTTTCTTAAATATTATATACCCCTAACTTAAAGTTTAATAGCGATATTTATTCAAAGAGAAAAAAACTTGATAAAAACTTCAAAAACTTAAAAAAAATAACAAACTTTGTTATATCGAAGTTGAAAACAACAACCAAAAACAATTATATACTTCTTCATTAAAAAGTTTTAGTAATTGATATTCACATTTTAAAGTAATAGAAAAAGATAAAAAAAAAATAGTTTTAAACCTATAACTGAAAAACTATTAAGTATTTTAGTAGTTTTATTAGAAAAAATTTCTTAAAAAAATTTTTTTTAAAAAATTTTTCAACTTGCCGAAATTGTAAAAAAAAAGGAATATAATAAAAATATGGTTAAAGCTTATAAAAATCAAAAGTTTTTAATAAAATTGTGTTTTGTTTTTACAATTCTTTTATTTTTTTTATCTTTTAGTGGCGGAAGAAAAGTTTGTACTTTAGATAAAGGTATAAGGCTGAACAAAGCACAAGAAGCTGTCAAAGAACTTGAAAATAAACATAATACAATTGGTGATCTAAAAACAATAGAAAAGCCAGACAAAGAAAATAAAATAAGAACTTTAAAGTACTTTAAAATAAAAAAATTTATTTATGTTGTTAACGAAAATAATTGAGTTTTATATAATATACTTAATGTTGAAAATATAGAAACCGGAAGCTATAAACCCTAACAGAAGAAGGACAACCAAAGTTTTGTAGTAACGTTTGAGTTAAAAATAGTTTTTTTTATGATATTTATGAATACGAATGAAATTATAACTATAAGTATATTCAAAATGCTGGTAAAAATTCAATAGAAAAATATAGTTTTGAAAAACTAACTTCAGATTTTAAAAACTTAATTTTAAGTAGAAGCAATTGAAACAAAATAAATATTAAAAATAATTCAAGTTTTTCAATAAATAATTATGACTTTAATATTGATAAAAACAAAAATATAATAAGTTTAAAACACAACATTTTTGAAAATAAAAAAAGTATTAAAAACCTTCGACCTATCTTCAACTTTAAATAGTTCTGCAAACTATTAAAGGTAGAACTAAATGCAGATAAAAGTAGTATTTTTATCTATAAGTGAATTTAGTCCTGTCGATCAAATAAAAAGATAAAAGTAAAATTAGTGGTTATAGTAGTGTAGATTATTTAAATAAAAACTTAGAACAACTAAAAATGAAAAAGAAATAAAGTTTATAAAAATAACTTTAAAAAAATTAATGAATCACTTTTTATATTTATATAAAAGTGATAATAAATTTTCATAAAGATTTAAAACACAATCTTTAAAAAGAATTTTTAATAGTGGTGAAGACGGGAGTAAAGTATTTGATCTTATAGTTATACAGTTAACTAAAAGAACCGAAAAAGAAGAAAAAAGAAGTGGTGATGTTTTAAATGGTGAAGATGGTGGATTTACTTTTGGGACTCTTTATGATGTTTCTCCAGTTGACTATTACTTTTATGATAATGATCTAAACTCACTAATGGACCAAGATCCTGAAAATAATAAAAGAAAAGAAGTAGTTTCTAAGTTTATTGATAGTTCTGTTTTATCAAATGAAGGAGTAGATAGTTCTGTTTTATCAAATGAAGGAGTATATAGTAACGGAAACCTTAAAAATTACAAATCCTTTAAATATCTAAGTTTTTCAAAAACTATTAATTTTGAAGTTGTTTACTATTTACTTTTTGATGAAAACTGAAACAGATTAAATATTCCTGGAAATAACTTGGTTGATATTTCAAAAACAAAAATTAAAATTGTTAATGGTTGTCTGTTTATTGAATACTGAAGTAAAAACGGGTCTGCTGAAAAAAAAAGAACTATTTTTGTTTATAAAAAAAATAATAAAGATAAGTGAAAAATATTTTCAGCTTTTAAGTTTAAAGGTTTAAAAGCTGATACTTTATCAGTAAACGATATAAGTTCTGTTGTTTTTGGTACTGATTTTTTTAAAGTTTTTTTTAAAACTAAAGATTCAAAAAACCAAGATATAACTGATAATGTTATTTATTCTCCAACACTAAATCAGGCTGAGTTAAAAGATAAAAATAATATAAAAAACTTTTACTTTTTAGATAAATACTTTAATTTAACTACTATAGATTCTAAAAAAAAATTTATTTTTATAGAGTATAAAAACGGTAATAATAAAATAAAAAGAATTTCTTCTAATAATGTTGTTCTTGAAAATGTTGAATTTAGTAAAAAACTAGATGTAAACTTTGATGAACTTGCAAGTTCAAAAAATAATGATCAAATAGCTTTTTATATTTTTAAAAAAAAAGATAATACCGGGTATATTTTAAGTGATAAAAATATTGAAAAAAAACTAACTTTATCAAATACTTTTCAACAAACAGGAAAAATTTTTAGGGTTGGTTATAAAATATACTATATCTTAAACTTTTCAAGTAAGAAAAAGAAAATTATAACTGATCAATTAAAGGATATTACAGCATCAAAAGCTTATTATCGAGATATTAGATTTGATTCATTTCTTGCTATTGAAAAAGTTGAAGTAAAAAGAAAAATTGAAGTAAAAAGAAAAACTTATTATGAAATGACTTTACCAGATCAAGAAATAATATTTTTTGATCAAAACCTTGCAAAACTACCAATAAACAAATTTGCACCCTTTTATAGTCAAATAATAATGTGTGAAAATATCTTAAAAATTACAAAACTTAAACCAAAAAATAAAATAAGCCAAGCAGTATTTTATAAAGTAAAATTTAGTTGAAAATTTCTTTACACTAAACATTTTTTTGCAATTTTTGATAAAAACTTTAATAAACTACATATAGTAGCAAAAGCAGGTAAATTAGAAAAACCAAATTCTAACGATGAAATTAAAGAAATTGAATATCAAGATACTTTAAACCAAAGAGTGCCTTTAAGAGGCGGAAAAATAAAGGATTATAAATATTCTTTATATGAAAAAGCAATTATATTTAAATATAAACAAAGAAATTTACCACTAAAAGATTTCAATAAAAAAAATTTATATTTATATGTTGTTTTTGAATATAAAAACGGTATCTGAGAAAAAAAATTCTATACTCCATACTATGAATTTATATTTTATGATCGTCATTTAAACGGATTAAAAGGGCTTTATATTTATGGAAAAAATTATACTCAACATATTGAAAAAGCTACGTATTCACTTAAAAATATTTCAGAAATAAAAAGTAATACGAAAATAAAAATTAATGATATAAATTTTAATGCAATAAAGTTTAAAGATGGTAAAATAAAAATTTTTAAACATAATTGAACAAATTTAACAAAACAATATTTTGGGGTTGATTGAATTACAAAAATAGATAAACTTGATTTTAATTTACTCAAAGTTGATGATAATCAACGAAATGTTAAAACCGACTATATTCAAATTACTACCAACAAAAATAAAAAAAAATTATTTTCATATTTTTTTATACCAATTATAGAAGATTGAAATCAAATTATAATAGTACAGTTTTGAGACAAAAAATACTTATTAGTTAATTATAATGACAGCTATATTCAACTACTAAACTGTTTTAAAAAAAAAATTAAAAGTCCAATTACAAAAAAAACAAGAAAATATAAAGCAAATGTAAAGTTATTAAAAGAAAACTTTAGAAATGTAAATGATGTCAAAAAGCCTTTTAGATATTTTGAAGTTACAATACAACAAAAAGGAAAAAAATATCTTTATAATAAAGAATTAGAGGATGTAACCTTTAATATCTTAAAGGTAAGAGAGTATTATAATTTTTTTGTTAAAAAACTGATATCCAAGATATCTATATCTTAAATGATAGGTTATATAAAAATGAGTTATCAGAAGCTATTTGAAAACCTTTAACAAAACTAAAACTTAATAATAAAGAGTATTATGAAGTTATACTAAAAACTGGTAAAAAAAAGTTACTTTCACTTGATTGAAAAGACAAAACAAAACTTTTTTTTAAAGTTGGTTCTTATAAATCACTTAAAAAATTAGATGAAAAGTTTGAAGAAATAAAAGATAAAAGTCTTTTATCAAAGTATTTAGAACTTAAGTTAACTGACGATAAACTTAATCTTTACAAAACAGATAGTATAAACAAGATGTTGATTACTAATTCTAATTCACTAGAGTATAATATAGTTAAATATAACAATCAAAATTATCTTGAACTAACTTTTTTAGATACTTCCAACCAAAAAAAACAACTTTTTACTTTAAACCTTCAACCAGCAACTGTAAGCCTTTTAAATGTTGATAGTTATTTTAATGTTTTAAAACTAAATCAAGACTTTAAAGATCATTTTAAAAGTGGTGGTATAGTTTCTTATTATCTAGTTAGTGATTTATCAAAAAATAAAATTTTAATATCTAAAGCAAATAAAAAGAACAAGCTTTTTTTTGGTAAAAAAGTTTTTGAACTTTTATCTGTAAAAGTTCAAAAAAACTTTAAGTGTCTTGCGGTTAACTATAAAACTTCTTCTAAAGAGTTTAAGAAGTTATACGACTTAAACTTTAAAGACATTACTCAAAAACAATTTGATTTACAAAAGTATAACTCATTTTTACTCTTAAAAAATGACTTAACTATAGCTTCACCATCAACTAATCAAGAGATATTCTACTACTTAGTTAATGATGAAGAAGATAATAAATATCTTGTTTATGCTTCAAATTCAAAACAAAAAGTTAGTTTTTTAAAAAAACCGCATAACTATAAAAAAATAAAAATTGATGTTGGTAAAGAGTATGTTGTTATAACTTACTTACTCAATAAAATACCAACAAAAAAATTTTTATATACCAATAACTTAAAAAGCTTTATTGAAATCACTAACAAAACTTTCTCTCAGGTAACCATAAATAATATCAAGTATTTAAAAATTGTTGATAAAACTAAAAAACAAAAACTTTATTCTCTTGATTTACTGGATAAAACTCAAGAACTTTTAAAAGTAGATTATTATACTTTCCTATATGACAATACCTTAAAAAAATTAAAAGATAATTTTTTAACTTCAACTATAGAGTATATTCTAAAGGATCAATGACTTTATACATCAAACTTAAAAGCTCATATTGATGTTACAAAAAAAACTTTATCATTAATAGATATTAAAGATAAAAAGTTTATTGAAGTTAAAACAAATTCTAAAAGAAAAAAACTTTATACACTTAATTTAAAAACAAATACTGATGGAAATTATAGTTCTTATACCTTAAAAAAACTTAAGAATAATTGATATATTGAACTTACTTTTGAATCAACTCCAAAAGCTTATAAAAAACTTTATGACTTAAGTTTAAGTGATAAAACTACTGATTTATTAAAAAAAGATAGTCGTGATAATGAAATTAAAGAATATTACTCTATTAAAGAAGTGGTAGTATCAAATAAGAGTTATATATTTTTAGATAATAAGTGGTTTAAAAATGGTTGAAGTTCAATCAATTGACAACCATATAAAACAATAACAGCTAATGGTAATACCTACTTTGAAGTTGAAATAAGCCCAAAAAACAAAGTTTTATTAAATCACCAGTTTGAAAATATTACAAAAAAATATTTTAAAAAAGAAAACTATGAAACTTTAAAAAAACTAAACTTAAAAGTAGCAGAAAGAACAAACCAAAATGAAGCTATTAGTTATTTTTTAATAACTTTTTCTAACAATAATAGTGTTATTTTAAATACTCAAAACTTAAACTTTAAAACAAGTGAATTTAAAAATTTTAAAGCTCTTGATGAAAACCTAGAACTTTCAACTACAACCGGAAAACCAATTTGATATGTTGAAACAATTACTGTTGCTGGAGTAAAACAGTTATTTTTAAAAAACTTAAATAAAAAAAGTGACTTTTATAGTAGTGTTTATTTTATTGATGCCAAAAATAATAGAGTTGAAGATGTAACTAAAAAAATTCATATTGAAACTATTGATAGTGAAGGAAAAAAAATAATTTATGACTTTTACTTAAACAAAGACAGTGTTGAAGAAAAAAAAACTATTAGACTTGGTGATTATACACTTCAACTTTTCAATAATAGATTATATAGGTTTAATGATCATGATAAATGACAAAACATAACCAAAATAAAAAAAGATATAACAATTAATGGTGTAGTTTATTTTGAAGTTACTTTACCAAATGACAGAAAAAAAGTTTTATCAACTTCTTGACAAGATAAAACTAAAGAACTATTTGATGTCAAAGACTATAAGTATTTTGGTTTTTTAAATGAAAGTCTTATTTTTACAAGTGATAAAACTAAAATTAAGTATATTCACCTTCAAATAGATGATGCTGTTGGAAAACAAAAACTTTTTTATGTTAAAAATTTAAATAATGAAGTTAAAAAATTTCAAAGTTATTCACTAAAAATTTTAAAAACTAATAACTATATAGAAGTTATAGATGATCATAATCTTAAAAACCTTTATACTACTGATTTATCTAAGTTTATTTTAAACTATAAAACAGTTCAAGAAAAAACATTAAATGATAAAAAGTATATAGAAGTTTCATTTAATGCTGGTGAAGAAAAGTATAAAAAAATTTATTCTTTAAACTTAAATGATGAAACCAAAAACTTATTAAAAAAAAATAATAGCAATAATGATATAAGAAAATATAAACGTATCGAAGAACGTAATTTATTTTCTAAAAAGTATATTTTCTTAGACAATAAGTTTTATAAAGTTGGTTGATCTACAAAACTTTGAGAAAAACTAAGTTATGTTATGGTAGAAAATAAAAAATATTTTATAGTAGAAAACCAAAACAAAAACAAAATTCTTTTAAATACTGAATACCAAGATAAAACAAATTCTTTATTTACTGTTGATGAATATGATACATTAATTCAATTAGATCAAAGTTTTATTTTTACAGAAAACCCTGCCACTTCTTATTACTTTTTACTTACTTTAACCAATAATAACAAAATTTACTTTTTATATTCTGATATTTCAAAAAAAACAAATGAGTTTAAAACTTCTTCAAAACTTAATGAAAATCTAATATCTACTTCAGTTAATGTTGAGTATATTGAAATCAAAACTGCTTTAAATAATAAAAAATTATATTTAAAAGACTTAAGCAAAAGCACAAATTTTTATACAAAAGTTTATTTAATTGATAAAGATCATCAAAAAATAAAAAATTTTACTGCAAAAAAATTTATAAAAACTGAAAATGATAAAAATCTAAAACGAGCCTATGACTTAAAACTAAATCCTACAACTCTTTCAGGAATAATTACTATAGATTTAAAAGATCATATGTTATATATTGATGGTAAAAAGTATAAGTTTAATGATTCTACTGAATGAAAAGACCTATCAACTATAAAAAAAGATGTAACAATTAACGGAATAAAGTATTTTGAACTTACTTTACCAGATAAAAATAAAAAACTATTATCTACTGATTGAGAAGATAAAACTAAAGAACTATTTAATGTTGAAAAATATAAATATTTTAGTTTTTTAAATGAAAATGGTATAACAACAACTAATAAAAGTCAAATTAAGTATATATATCTTAAAACATTAGTTGATACAAAACTATTTTATGCATCAAACTTAAACAACAAGGTTGAAAACTTTACAACTTTTTCAATAACTTCAAAACATTCAAATAAGTATGTTGAAATTATAAAAGATGGCGTTAAAAAACTTTATACTGATGATTTAACTAAGTTTATAAATGACTATAATAGAATTAATGAAATAACAGTAAATGATAAAAAGTATATAGAATTTACTTTTAATACTGGTAAAAATCAATATAAAAAACTTTATGATTTAAAACTAAATGATGTTACCAAAACTTTAAAAGAAGATATTGAAAGTTATAAAAGTCTTGTTGAAATAACTTTATTTGGTAAAAAATATATATTTTTAAATAATGAATTTTATAAAGTTGGTTGAAGTTCTACTACTTGAAAAACACTAAAACACTTTACAATTAATAGTGTAAAATATTTTGAAATAGAAAAAAATAATGGCAATAAAATTCTTTTAAACGATAAATTTGAAGATAAAACAAAAACTTTATTTGCTATTGATGAATATAAGTTGTTAAAAGAATTAAATGAAAATTTCATTATAAATAATGACAAAACTAAAACTTCTTCTTACTTTTTACTTACTTTAGTAAATAATAATAAAATATTATTTTTATATTCTGATATTTCAAAAAAAACTGGTGAATTTATAGGATATAAAAAACTTGATGAAAATTTAGAACTTTCAACTACAACCAAAAAACCAATTAAGTATATTGAAACTAATCTTTCTAATGATAAAAAACAACTATTTTTAAAAGACTTAAGTAAAAAAACAATTTTATATAAAGAAATTGAATTGGTAGACAATAAGTATCAAAAAGTAACAAATTATAATGAAAAAGCATTTATACAAATTAAAAATAATAAAAATGAATTAACAGAATATGATTTAAATTTAAATCTTGATCTAACTAATCGTGTTGAAACTATTAGTTTAGCAGGGCATAAACTACATATTCTTAACAAAAAAAAATATAGATTTAATAAAGAAACAAAATGAAAAGATCTATCAACTACAAAATTAGATCGTGTTAATTATTATGAAGTTGTTCTGCCAAATAAACACAAAAAACTATTATCAACTTCTTGAGAAGATAAAACTAAAGAGTTATTAAAAGTAGATTTTTATAAAGAGCTTTTAAATGAAAACTTAATAAAGTTAGAAACTGAGTTTAATACAAATGATATTAAATATATTTTAAAAGAAAAAAAACTTTATACTTTTGACTTAGAAAAAAATATTAATGTTGAAAATAAAAGTTGTTCATTAAAAACAATTAGTTCAAATAAGTATATTGAAGTTGTAGACAAAACAAGTAAAAATAAAAAATTCTATACTGCTAATTTATCTAAGTTTATAAACAACTATAAAAGTTATAATGTAATAACTTTAAATGATAAAAAGTATATAGAATTTACATTTAATCCTGGTGAAAATCAATATAAAAAACTTTATGATTTAAAGCTAAATGATTTAACCAAAACTTTATTAAAGAAAAATAATAAAGAAGATATTGAAAGTTATAAAACTCTTGTTGAAGTAACTTTATTTGGTGAAAAATATATATTTTTAAATAATAAGTTATATAAAATTGGTTGAAGTTCTACTACTTGAAAATCACTAAAACAAATTACAATTAATAGCATAAAATATTTTGAAGTAGAAAAAAATAATGGAAATAAAATTCTTTTAAATGATGAATTTAAAGATAAAACAAATGAAGTATTCGAAAAAAATGAGTATAAACTATTGGACGAATTAGATCAAAATTTTAATCAAAATTCTGATAAAACAAAACCTTCTTCTTACTTTTTACTTACATTAGTTAATAATAATAAAATATTATTTTTATATACTAATATTAATAAAAAAACAGGTGAATTTAAAGAGTATAAAAAATTTGATGAAAATTTAAGACTTTCAGCTACAACAAAAAAAGAAATTAAGTATATTGAAACTTCAAATACTTTAGAAAAAAAACAACTATTTTTAAAAGACTTAAGTAAAAAAACAGTTTTTTATAGCGAAATTTACTTTGTTAGCAAAAAATATGAAAAAATAAATGTTGGTGATAAAGAATTTATTGAAGTGTTAGATAATAAAAATAAAAAAGTATTATATGACTTTAATCTAAATCCATCAAACAAAACAAACATTAAGGTTGTTGATTTTAACGGAAAAAAACTTCATATTTTTGACAATAAATTTGACAAAAAAGAGTACAAAATTGGTGAAAATGGTAAATGAGAACAATTATCAACAATTATTACTCAAGAAATACCAATTAATGGTGTAACTTATTATGAAATTACTTTAAATAAGGAAAAAAAAATATTTTCAGCTTCTTGAGAAGATAAAACTAATGAGCTATTAAAAGTAAAAAGTTATAAAAGTTATAGTTTATTAGATAAAGGTTTAAAGAAAACAACTGATATGTCTAAGGCAATATATATAGAGACAACATTATTAAATGATACAAAAAAACTAATTCATGTTCTTTCTCAAAAATTTATTTCTAATTATAAAACTAAAGAAATAAAAAAACTTAAATTTGATAAAAATTCAGTTAAAGAAAAAAAAGAAGTTGTTTTTATTGAATTAACAATGAACGACAAATCAAAAAAACTTTATACAAGCAATTTAGAAAACTTTATTGATGGTTATGAAGAAGTAAAAGGTATAGCTTATGAAAATGTTAATTTTATTCAAAAAAAACTAAATAAAAAAAATAAGTATGTTTTATATTCAGAAAACTTAAAAAGCCATACAATGGAATATGAAGAAAATAATATTTACTTTGAAAACAAAAACATTATTATAAAACCTGATGGCAAAAAAAAACAAACTTATAATTTAAGTTTACAAAATGTTACAAAATTAAGATTAATAATAATAATTATTGTTGTTTCAATAGTTGCTTTTACAATTTTAGTTGGTATTATTATTATGTTTATTTAATATTTAAAAAATATAAAATATATTATTATTATTTTATTAATTTATGGCAAATCAAAAATTTTTATATAAAAATGATAATCATTTTTTAAAAAAACAAGAATATTTTTTAAACTGCTTTAATAAAAATTGAAAAATACCAAAAGATATAATATTTATAAATATTATTGGGACTAATGGAAAAGGTAGTACTGCAAACTATATTGCTTATAACTTAAGAAAAAAGTACAAAAAAGTTGGTCTTTTCACTTCCCCACATATTTTTTCTGCTAGAGAAAGAATACAAGTTAATAATACTCCAATTTCAGAAGAAGTTTTAAATAAAAAGTTAAAGAAAATTGAAAAATATAACCTTTACTACTTTCAAAGCCATTTTTATGTTGCTTTAGAGTACTTTATTGAACAAAACTGTGATGTTATAGTTTTAGAAGCCGCTGTTGGTGGAAGGTATGATCTTACTGGTTGTTTTGCAAATAAATATATTATTTTAACAAGTGTAGCATATGACCACTTAGAAATATTAGGAAAAACCAAAGAAGATATTTTAACCAATAAGGTGTTAATGGTTGAAGGAAAACAAAATATAAAATTTTATAGTGGAACCAACTTAAAAAACCTAAATACTTTAGCTTCAAAGTTATTAAAAAAAAACAATGCAAAACACATTATAGTTGATAATGATAGTAAAAACTATCAAACACAAAATCGACTATTGGTTTCAAAATTTTTAAAAAATGAATTTGATATCCAAAAACCAATTTTTTTGGAAATTTTTGGTAGAACTACAGTTTTTGATATTAAAAAAACAATTAATAATCAAACAAAAACTATTAAAATGATTATTGATGTTGGACATAACAATAACGGCTTAGAAGCTAGTTTAAATGTAATTAAAGAAAAAAAAATTATAATTAAAAATGTTGTTTTATGTTTAAATAAGAAAAAATATATTTTTGATATTAAAAAACTTTTTAAAAGTCAAGAGCTTTTTGTTTATAATTTAAATGAAGAGTTTATTGATTACAAAATGATTAAAGGTTCAAAAAACTTAACCAATATTCAAATGTTTATCAAAAACTTAAGTGAAAATACGTTATTTATTGGTAGTTTTTATTTCGTTTCTTCAGTTATTGATGAAGAATATTTCTATACTCACTTAAAAGAAAATGAAGAAAAAATGAAAAAATGACTAAGTAATAAGTAGTAGGAGTTTATATGAAAAAAGCTTTATTAATTTTTGATATGATGAATCACTTTTTTGATGATTTTCCATTAAGCACTAAAGAGCAACATAAAATTATTAAACCGATAAAAGAGTTGCTTTATGAATATAGAGCAAATGAAGATTTAGTTATTTTTATTAACTCAGAACCAATAAAAAAAAATGAAGAACTTTGGCCAGTTTTACCAGGTAAAAACTCACCAAAAGGTCAAGTAGTTAAAGAACTAAGCCCTAGACCTACAGAAACAATAATTTATAAAACAAAGTATAGTGGTTTTGATGGCACAAATTTAACTGAAGTATTAGAAAAACATAACATTGAAAAACTTGTTTTAACTGGTATTTATACTGATTTTTGTATATTTTATACAATGGTCGATGCTTTAAAGAGTAATTATAAAATAAGGTTGCATAGCAATTGTACAGCTTCTTCTATATTTAATGATAATCGTGGTTTAATGAAGTGATTTGAAATGTTTTATAAAGCTGAAATTGTTTAAAAAACTATTTCTTTCTAAACTTAAAAATTATAAAACTCAAAATTGGAACTACAAAAAGTGGTAAAATTATCATTAAATAATTTTCTTTAAAGTATTCTCATTTACTTTGTTGTTTGGTTTTGACCCAACCTTCTTTAATAGTTCATTTTTCATTTTCTTTTTTAATTTTAATTGTTAATGTATATTTATTATAAAATGTATTTTTTGTTATTGTTTGTTCGTTTTTTTCTGGAACAAATAAAAATGTAAATGTATTAACAGAATTTATTTTAGTTATTTTAAAGGATACTTTATTTGTTGTAAATGTTGTGTTTTTAAAATCTGAAGTTGTAAATGGTGTTCCAATATTTTTTTCAAAATCACTTGCTTTAATAGAAGTATTAGAAATAAAAAACGTAAATAATAAAAATAAACCGATTAAACTAAAGAAAAATTTTTTTACCAAAAGCATATTAAAAAATATATAATATATTTTATTTTAAAGAAATAAAATAAAAAAATAAATGTTTTTAAAAAAACAAAAAAAATAGAAAGAAAATAAAAAATATATATGAAAAAAGCTTTATTAGTAATTGATGTTTTAAATGACTTTATAGATGGTCCTTTTGCAACCAAACAAGAAAAAACAATTTTTGAACCAATTCAAAAGTTATTAAAAAAATTTAGAGATAACAACGAAGAAGTAATTTATATTAATGATGCTCATTTAGAAAATGATGGAGAGTTTAAACTATGATCACCACACGCTATAGTTGGAACTAAAGGTGCTCAAGTAGTTGATGAACTAAAACCATTAAAAACAGAACATATTGTAAACAAAAGAAGGTATAGCGGTTTTTTTGGTACTGATTTAGAACTATACTTAAGAGAAAACAATATTACTGATTTAGTTTTAGTAGGTATTTATACTGATATTTGTGTTTTCTATACTGCTTATGATGCTTTTACTAAGTGCTTTAATATTGAAATCCCAGTTGATTGTGTTTCACCTTCTGGATTTAATATAAAAAATCACCAAAATATTTTAAACTTTATATCTAGTTGTTACGGCGCTAAACTTTTAAAGTCTTTTGAAGACGTTAAATTAACAAAATAAAAATTATCACTTTAAAAATAGTTTTTTTATTAAGTTATTTGTTAAGTTTATATATTTTTGTTAACAAAAATATATAATTTATAATAATAGTAATATAGATTGCTATTTTTAAATTAAAAAAACTTAGTTGTATGAAAAAAATAAAAATATTAAAAAAATATATATTTCTTATTTTTTTATTAATTTTTACTTTTTTTTTCTTTAGTAGTAATGCAAATAATCAGGAAAAAGAAAAATTAGAAAGACAATTTACTTCAATGTGTAGTAAATATTTTGGTCAATCTTATTCATTTAATGCTAACGGTAAAAGACAATTTATATGTAGAGCAAAAGATGAAAAAATTACAATAAAAAATGATTATTTAAATATTTATTACCAAGAAACAAAAAAAGAAAAGTTATTATTAACTTCAGGTAAAACTGGCATAAAATTTTTTTATTTGGATTTACAAGAAACTCCAGCTAAAATTATACTAATAGATGAAGAAACGCTATTAAAAAAAATTATTGACTATTATAACCTTAATAATAGTGACACTTTAGAAGAAATTGATAAACGTTTAAATGTTGTTAAAACTCTTGAAGGTAATAAAATAATTGAAATAAAATATTTTAATTGAGTTTTTAATCTTAGAGATAAAAGTTATTTTCAAATAGGTAAAAAAATAGAAAGAGAAAATAAAAGTACTAGTGAAACAACAACAACAACAGTTAAAAAAGTGCCATCAACAACAACAAAAACAACATATAAATTAACTGAAAAAGAAATCAAAAATGCTAAAGATGAATTGAAAAAAATTCAAAAAGAAAAATCAAAAATTACTTTAAATAGTAATTTTGAATTTGAAAGTAAAAATTTTAAATTTTTAAGTAATGATGGACAATTTAAAATGATACTTTCTGCAAAAAAAAAAAATAATAATTCTAAATATACTTTATTATATTCGCAAAAAGATACAGAAATATTTTTTTTAAATAACCAATATAATGTAATTTTTTTAACTATTCAAAAAACAATAAACATTTATAAAAATATTTTTATAAATGTAAAGTATAACACTACTTTAAATAATTTATTGTTATTTAGAAAAACTTTTAACAAAATAGTAATAGTATTTTATTTGGATAAAAATTCTAAAAAACTTAAAAAAATTGATTTTTGATATAATGGAGAAATGTTTAAAGAATTTATAATTTCAAAAGCATCTCTTTGATATAGTTGAAACGGTAAAACAAATAATAATAATACAATTTTATTAAAGCTTTATGAAAAACTAAATAAGTGGTTGGTAGTTGCTTTAGGTAGTGGTGGTGGAGTTATATTTCTTTGTGTTTGTGGTTGGGGTTATAAAAAATTTAGAGATAACCAATATTAAAAAAATTATAAAAAACTTTAAATTATATTATAATAATAAAAAATATTTATTATGATTTGAACTATAATTGCTATAATTTCTATAATTACTACTATTATTTTTTCTGTTTTGTTTGGAATTTACTTTTCAAAAACTAAAGAAAAAGATAGTTTGTTAGATCTTAAAGATAAAGAAGTTAAAGAAAAAGAAGAAGAAATAATAAAAAATAAAGAAGAGTTATTAAAAAAAGATAATCAACTTTCAAACATAAAAGAAACTATAAAAAAAGAAGTTCATGAAAAAGAGTTTTTATCGTATAAAGAAGAAATAAATCAACTAATTAAAAGTCAAATTAGTAATAACTTAAACGAAAACTCTAGCTTTAGTCATAAACTAAATTCAAACTTAAGCCAAGAGTTTAAAGAAAAATATAACCAACTAAATAGATTGATTCAAGAAACAGAAAAAAAACACAACACCAGATTTGAATCATTTTTATATACAAGTAACGAAAGTAAAAAGTTATTTGAAAACGTTAGTCATAACGTTAAAAATATTAATAGAATATTTCTTCAAGGTTCCAACAAAATTGGTATGTTTGGTGAAAGTATTTTAGACTGAATTCTAAAAGGTTTAAACACCAAACAAAAACAAGTTTATTATAACCAATACCCTTTAAATGGAAATACTGTTGATGCTTTTTTAAAGTTTGATCATAAAAATATTCCTAATATTCCAATTGATAGTAAGTTTAATGCACAAATCTACTCTAACCTTCAAGAAGCAATTAACCAAGGAGATATCAAACAAACCAAAGAACTAAGTGAAAAACTACTAAATGAATTTCAAAAAAACATTAAACTAATTAGTGAAAAGTATATTAAAAATAACTCAAAAAATAATGTTTCTTTTGGAATATTATTTATTCCTAGTGATGCAGTTTTTGTCTATGCAATTGAAAAATGAAGAAATAAACTTCTTCCGTTTGCAAACAAACATAACGTAGTTATTAGTTCTCCAATAATATTATCGTTTATTGTTGGTCTATTAAATGTTTTTGAGTTTAATATTGATATTAATAAAAATACTCAACTAATTATTAAAGATATTATGAAGTTTTGTCATGATGCTAAAAAAATTATTGAACTCTTTGATCAACTAAAAAAACAACAAAATACTATGTTAAAAACTTTTGATAAACTAGATAATAGCTTTGAAAAGCTTAAAATTAACAATATTCAATCAAAACTTGAAAAATTTTCAAAAGATAAAGGTATAAACCTTTTACCAACAAAGTTAAATAAAAAGTAATTATTAATTAAATTAATATTTTTATTGATTTTTAGATGAAAGAGGAGCTTCACTAAAAATAAAAAATATTGATCTTAAAACTTCTTATGCAAGAGCCTTTAATATTTCTTATTTTTTTTCATTTCAAAATATAGAACAAATCAATAAATTAATACAAATAGAGAAAACTTTTTATAATATTAAAACCTATTTTATTTTAAAAAATAATAGTTTAAAAACAAAAAAAGAAAAACAAAACCCTAATACTCAACAAAGAAAAGAATTATTTTGTTTCATTAAAATTTTTTTATAAGCTTTAAGTTAAAGTTATTTTTTTATATTTAAATATTATATAATAAAAAAAATATATAAATAAAACTAAACAATTAAAGGGTTTTAAAGTTATTTATATAATAATTATATATATCATGTTTAATAAAAAAAACTTATATTTCCTAAGATTAGAAAAAAAAATATTATTTGAACAAAAGAAGAACAAGTAAGACAAAATTTTATAAGTTATTTAGTAAATGAATTAAAAATTCCTATAAATGTTTTAGAAAAAGAAATGTATTACAGTTGGTAGTAAAGGGTCAAAAAATCTTTTTGCTGATGTTGTTATTAATGAAAATAATGTTTTAAAGAAAAAAATTATAGTTAAAATTAAAGCACCTAATGAAGATCTTTTTGAAGCCAAAAATCAAGCTATTTCATATGCAAAATTATTAAACATTGAATATGTATTAATTTTAAACGGTTTAAAGGATGAAAATAAAATTTTTTTCATTAGAAACAAAAAGATTAAAGATAAATGAGAACAAACAAACGACTTTTTAACAGAAAAAAAAATTATTCAAATACCTTTCAATAAAGAAAGTTTATTAAAAACATTGTCAGAGTTAAATAATGATTTGAGAACAAATTCTGGTTTTAAATGATATTGAAGCTTTTAAAGAAATCAATAAATTAATATTTTGTAAAATTTTTGCTGAAAAAAATTTTCAACAAGAATTAAATTACGGCGCACTAACTTACTCTTTTATAAAAGAATATTTTTATAAAGGACAATCTGGAATAACTGCTTTATTTGATAAACTAAAAGATAATTATTATAAGGAAAATGTATTTAGTCCTGAAGAAAAAATAACCTTAAACTTAACAGACTTAAAGTTGGTTTTAATGAAATTAAATAGATATAACTTTTCAACAACAAAAGAAGACATAAAAGGTGTGGTTTATGAGTATTTTATTTCTCGTGAATTAAGGGGAAATTTAGGCCAATATTTTACACCAAGGCCAATTATTGAGTTTATTTTAAGTTATTTAAATATAAAAAGTAGTGATAAAGTTTGTGATCCGGCTTGTGGAACTGGTGGTTTTTTGATAAATCATTTTAAACATTTTAGAAACAACTTAAATAAAGAAGAGTTAAAGAACTTAACAAATAATATTTATTGCTTTGATTTTAACGAAACATTAGCTAAGGTTGCTAAAATGAATATGATTTTACATGGTGATGGTCATGTAAATATTAAACAACAAAACTCATTATTATTAGAAAAAGAAAATGAATATGATTTTGTTGTAACCAATCCACCTTTTGGAAGCAATAACGTTAAAAAAGAAGTTGCAAAAAACTTTAATTTGCTTATTGATTTTGGTATAAAAAAAACAAATACCGAAATTTTATTTTTGGAAAAAATTTATAAAATGCTAAAGCCTAACGGAAAGTGTGGAATTATTTTACCACTTGGTATATTAAACAACGATAGTGATAAAAAAATAAGAGAGTTTATTATAAAATATTTTCATGTTGAACTAGTTTTTAGATTGCCAAAAAACTTATTCTTTACTGCAAACACTACAATTCAAACCTGTATATTAATTTTAAGAAAAAAAGAAAAACCAAAAATAGATAACTTAAAAACAAAAATGTTTTATATAGATGATTTTAAGCTCTATAACTATAATGAATTTATAGTTTTTACAAAAGAAAAATTCAAAAAAGTAATTAAAAACAACTTTAATGAAGATCTTTTAGTAGAAGTTTCAAAAAACAACAACTATAAACTAGATCCTGGTTATTATATAGCTAATTCTAACAATATAACTGAATACAAAAAAATTGGAGATATTTTTGAAGTTTATAAAAAAACAGTTGATAAAGAAAAAATTAAAAATGAAAATATAAAAACAATAAAGTCAATAACTTCAAATAAAGAAGTTAATTTACATGAAAAAATTAATAAAGGCGGTCTTTATTATATAGTTGATAAAGGTACTTTTTTTTATTCAAGGTTGGCTGTTTATAAAGGTTCTTTTATATATTGAGAAAAAAACAAAATTGTATTAACTAACGAATACCCCACTTTAAAAATAAAAAAAGATATTAATATAAATCCAAAAATCTTAGAATTACTATTAACTAATGAATATTTTTTAAAAAAATATTATTGATTATCAACTGGTCAGGGAAGAATTAGATTACAAATTGAAGATTTTTTAGATATAAAAATTCCTAATAAAATGTTAAATGAAGTTGTTAAAGCTTCTAAAGAATTTTTAAAAAATATTAATTACCTAAAAGAGATAAAAAATAATATTGAAAAGGAAAAAAACAAAATTAATGAAGTTATTAAAAATTGAAACCAAGATATTAACAATTAATCTTTAATAATAACTTCAATAAGAAAAAAATAAAACTTTAATTTAAGTTTTTATCTATATCCTTGGTTGTATGGTGAATTATTTGGAGACGAATTATAGGGGTTTTGGCTATTTGGTTGTTGATTTGGAAGGTTATTAATAAACTTTTCAAGCTTATTGCAGTGATAAAAGAAAACTAATATACCTAGACCAGTAAAAAAATTTACAATTAATCAAAATAAAATAGGTTGATAACTTCTTCATTCATTAAGAATAATGTTATGAACTCTTTGTTCATAATCTTGTTTATTTACTAATGAATTATAGTTTTTATTTACTCTTAAAATATAAACTATTAAAGGTATTATTAATCAAAAAAACATAAAAGTTTTAAAACCTAACCTTTTAGCTTCTTTTGAACGATTTGCAAATACTGAAGAAATTATTATAGGTACCACAAAAAATAAAATAAGTGCTACTATAATAGCAACCCAAATACCAGTACTAATTCCAATATTTGTTGAATTTTCCTCTGGAATATTAAAATCAACATAAATTCCAAATTCTCTATTCAAAAAATTATTCATAATTATTATATTTTTTATTTATATTATTATTTTAACAAAAAAAATTATATAAAATACAAAAGTAAAATTATTTATAATTTATTTTTTTTTTATTAACTTTTACAACACTTTCTTTAATGTTGTCAATATGATTTTTAAAGAAGTTTAAGTGAATATAATAACAATAATAATACATATAACTAAACATAATTATATTAAATAATATTGCTATTCATATTTGGAACGTATATCTTTGATACATTACATATCATTGTATATAAAAAGATAAATAAGTACCTAAGAATATATTATTTACTACCGCTTCAGTAAAAATACCAATTACCATTATCGGCGCTAAACAAAAAAGTCTTGCAATTACAGTTTTATGTTGTGATTTTAATTTAATTGACTTTTGTATTAATAAATAACCATAATACATAAACATTACTGTTAGTATTCTTGCTACTGTATATGTTAATCTTCATGCTCCTGGGCCCCAAGTATTAGCTAAATAAAAAGTTAAAACATCTTCAATAATTGCATAAATAATACCAAGATAAGCGCCACACATTAAAAAAACTCATAAATGTAAAAAATTAACAAGGTAATGTCAAGTTAAAATTTTTCCCACTATCATTTTAATATAAAAGTTTGTTCTTAAAAAAATATATAATGTAACAACAAAACCAACTAAAAATGCACAAAAAACAAGATTAAAAACATTTTTTAGTTTTTTAAAACTTTTTTTATCAAAATACATTACAAGAGCAAAAACTATTATCAATGCAACCAAACTTAAAACTTCAAATTTTATATATTCACCTTTTAATGAAGGTCAAAAAGTTTGATGTAAGTCTTGTAAAAATTTTTTTAAATTCATTTTAAATATTTTAAAATATCATTATAACATAAAAAAAATTTTTTATTTATAATATTTTTTTTAACAAAAATTCATTTTCTTTTAAGTTGTTATAAAAATATTCTTTATCAATTACTTTTGAAATAAAATAAAAACTTCCAATAAATAATGTATTTTCAGTCATTTTATTAATATACTCTTTAATATTTCTGACTTCAAAAGAGCCTTTTATCATTTTTGAACTTATATATTCTTCATTTAAGTTATAAATGTAAAGGTTATACTCTTTAAAAAGTTTTTTAATATCAAAAATGTACTTTTTTTTATTTATACACAAAACAACATTTTTGATATTAATATTTTTTTCTTTTAAAAGTTTTAAACTATATTCTAAACCGTTTTTGTTATGACCAACATCAATAACCATTTTTATAGTTTTTGATTTATTATTAATTTTTTTTTTAATATCAATAACTGTAGTTCTACCAAAAATTTCAAAAAATACCGGATCATCAATATTAAACTCATTTTTTAGAAATTTTGAAGTTAATTTTTGGTTTTGTTTTTGATAGTTTTTACTATCATTATCGACTATAATGTGTTTAGTGTTTGTTTTTTTAAAAATTTTTGAAGCTAAAGAATTTAGGTTTTTTAAGTTGGTGCCGGTATAAAAGATAATATTTTTTTTTCCTTCAACTATTAAACACTTATTGGTTAAAATCTCTTCTTTAGTATCACCCAAATCTTCTAAATGGTCTAAGGAAATATTTGTTAAAAGTACATATTTGTTTACGAAATTTTCCGTTAAATCATTTTTTCCACCAATTCCTGCTTCTAAAATAATTAAATCGCAATTTTTTTCAAAAAAATATTCCATTGCAACATAAAAATATTGTTTAAAATCATAAAAATTATATTTTTGAATTTTTTTTAATTTTTTTTGCAAAGTTTTTTTATCAATTGGTTGATTGTTTATTTGAATTCTTTCTGTATTTGAAAATATATGCGGTGACGTAAATAAACCAACTTTTTTATACTTTTTTCTTAAATTATAAGATAAGTAGTTTGAAACACTACCTTTTCCATTTGTACCAACAACATTAATAAAAATTAAATCTTTATTTATAGTATATTTTTTTTTAAATTCTTTAAATAAATGATTTTTCATTTTTATAAAATTAAGTTTTTTTTAAATCTTTAGCTATAACTTTTTCTAATAAAAGTTTATTTTCTTTTAAGTTTTTATAAAAATATTCTTTATCAATTACTTTTGAAATAAAATAAAAACTTCCAATAAATAATGTATTTTCAGTCATTTTATTAATATACTCTTTAATATTTTTGACTTCAAAAGAGCCTTTTATCATTTTTGAACTTATATATTCTTCATTTAAGTTATAAATGTAAAGGTTGTATTCTTTAAAAAGTTTTTTAATATCGAAAATATACTTTTTTTTATTTATACACAAAACAACATTTTTGATATTAATATTTTTTTCTTTTAAAAGTTTTAAACTATATTCTAAACCGTTTTTGTTATGACCAACATCAATAACCATTTTTATAGTTTTTGTTTGATTATTAATTTTTTTTTTAATATCAATAACTGTAGTTCTACCAAAAATTTCAAAAAATACCGGATCATCAATATTAAACTCATTTTTTAGAAATTTTGAAGTTAGTTTTTGGTTTTGTTTTTGATAGTTTTTACTATCATTATCGACTATAATGTGTTTAGTGTTTGTTTTTTTAAAGATTTTTGAAGCTAAAGAATTTAGTTTTTTCAAGTTGGTTCCCGTATAAAAGATAATATTTTTTTTTCCTTCAACTATTAAACACTTATTGGTTAAAATCTCTTCTTTGGTATCACCTAAAACTTCCAAATGGTCATAAGAAATACTTGTTAAAATAACGTATTTATTAGCAAAATAGGCTGTAATATCATCTCTACCACCAACTGCAGCTTCTAAAACTATTGCATCACAATTTTGTTCAACAAAGTATTGCATAGCAACATAAAAATAGCTATGAAAATCAATAAAACTATATTTTTTAATCTTATCAAGTTTAGTTTGTAAAACTTCTGGATCAATTGGGTTGTTGTTTATTTGTATTCGTTCATTTTTTGAAAATATATGGGGTGAAGTAAAAAAACCAACTTTTTTATACTTTCTTTGTAGGTTATAGGACAAATAGTTTGAAACACTTCCTTTTCCGTTGGTTCCAATAACATTAACTACAACAACATTTTTTGAAAGAGTAATGTTTTTCTTAAACTCTTTAAATAAATATTTTTGTTGAACCATGTAGTGTTTGTCTTTTTTATAAAGGAATTTTTGTTTTATCATAATAAAGAATTAATTCTTTTAGTTCTTTTTTAAATCATTAGCAATAACTTTTTTCAATAAAAGTTCGTTTTCTTTTAAGTTTTTGAAAAAATATTTTTTATCAATTATTGATGAAATAAACTTAAAACTTCCAATAAATAAAGTATTTTCTGTTATTCTGTTAAAATATTCTTTAATATTTTTAACTTCATAAGAACCTTTTATCATTTTTGAATCTATAAACTCTTGATTTCAAGCATGAATATAAAGTTTATAGTCTTTAAATAGTTTTTTTATATCGAAAATATACTTTTTTTTATTCATGCACAAAACAACATTTTTGATATTAATTTTTTTTTCTTTTAGAAGTTCAATACTATGTTCTAAACTGTCTTGGTTATGAGCTACATCAACTACTATTTTTATAGTTTTTTTTTGGTCATTAATCGTTTTTTGAATATCAAAAACAGTAGTTTTTCCAAAAATTTCAAAAAATACTGGATTATCAATATTAAACTCATTTTTTAGAAATTTTGAAGTTAGTTTTTGGTTTTGTTTTTCATAGTTTTTGCTATCATTATCAACTATAATGTGTTTAGTGTTTGTTTTTTTAAAGATTTTTGAAGCTAAAGAATTTAGTTTTTTCAAGTTGGTTCCAGTATAAAAGATAATATTTTTTTTTCCTTCAACTATTAAACACTTATTGGTTAAAATCTCTTCTTTGGTGTCGCCTAAAACTTCTAAATGGTCATAAGAAATATTTGTTAAAATAACATATTTATTTGCAAAACAAGAAGTTATATCATAAAGCCCACCAACTGCAGCTTCTACAATAATAACCTTACACCCTTGATTAATAAAGTATTGCATGGCAACATAAAACTGGTTTTGAAAGTCAAAAAAATTATATTTTTTAATTTTTCTAATTTCATTGTTTAAAAACTCTTTATCTATTGGTTTGTTGTTTATTTGAATTCTTTCTGATATTGAATAAATATGGGGAGTAGTAAATAGACCAACTTTTTTATACTTTCTTTGCAAATTATAAGATAAGTAGTTTGAAACTATTGATTTACCGCTGCTTCCGACAATATTAATAAGAATAATATCTTCTGGAATGCTATAGTTTTTTTTAAGTTGTTCAAAATAACTTTTTTGTTGTATTAAATAGTGTTTGTCTTTTTTATAAAGGAATTTTTGATTTGGTAGAAAAAGATATTTTTGATTTGACATAAGAGTTTTTTTTAAAAAAAACAAGTTTTATAAAACTTGTTTTAAGTTTTTATCATAACTATATTCTAGATCTAATTTTTTTGTTTTTATTATTATAGTTTTATCATTTTTTTCAATAACTGTAAAAGTTCTATATCAAATACTAAAGTTTTTTAAAGAAGCAGTAAATAGTTGTCTGTCTGGTTTATATTCAATTTCAATATAACATAGTTTTTCTTTTTTATTTTTTATTACTTTTAAGTTTTTATCAAACTTTTTAAAACTCTCATATATACCTGAATTATATTTTAAATCTGTAGTGTATAAAAGTTTTTTTTCGTTGTGTTCAATTAAATGAACAATTTCAATATACTTTATATCATTAAAATTTTTTTTTATTTTTTTTAAGTTTTTATCAAATAACCTAAATTTTGAAAAAAAATAACTTTCATATTTTAGACCTGGAGAATAAAAATTATAATCACCAAACATGTTTGTAGTTTTTAAGTATTTTGGAATTTCGTTGTTTTCTTTTATTTTTTTAAAGTTTTTATTTAGAACAATAATTTTTTTATAAAAATAACTAGTTTTTAGTTTTAAATTGGTTGTGTATAACAGTTTAAGGTTGTTGTTGCAAACAAGTTCTAAGTATTTTATATCTTCAACTGTTTTAGTTTTTTTACAAAACTTATTAAGAAAATTAAGTTTTTTATATAAAAAAGTTTTTCTTTTTGTTGTTTTGTGTTGTAAAAATTTTCCTTCTATTTCTTTTTTCTCTATTAAAGAAAAATTTTGTAATAAAAAATTTTTTAAATTCATACAATAATTATATTATAAAAAAATTTTTATAAATAAAAAATTATTTATAAAACCTTTAAAGTTTAGTTATAATTTGTTTTAATAAATTTTATTTATATATTTTTATAAAATAAAAAAAATTATTTATAATTTTATTGATGAAAAAAAAATTATATGTTGGTTCTTATGTAGATTGTTATCAACCAAATTATTTACTAACGTCAATTGATCAAACGGTAAAAAATAAAGCTAATGCAATGATGTTTTTTGATGGTTCGCCGAGAGTTTATCGAAAAACTGACATAAACAAGTTTAAAATTGCTGAGTTTCATGACCAACTAAAAAAGCATAATATAAAAAAGGAAAATTGTTTTATTCATCTATCCTATATTATTAATCTTGCAAATTTAACAAATGATATAGTAGTTACAAAATCGTATATGTCTTTGGAAGAATCACTAAAAAGATTAGAAAAAATTGGAATTTATAAGGTAGTTTTGCATGCTGGTTCTACTATCATAAAAAATAAAGAAAAAGAAGGTATACTTCAACTATCAAAACACCTAAACCAACTACTAAAAAACTATCCAAAAACACAACTATTAATTGAAACTATGTCAGGAAAAGGCTCTCAAATTTGTTATACTTTCGAACAAATTAAACTTTTAATGGATAATTTAGATAAAGAAGTTAAAGATATGGTTGGTGTTTGCTGAGATTCTTGCCATCTCTGAGATGCTGGTTATGATTTTGTTAATGATCTTGATGGAGTTATAAAAGCGTTTGACAAAATTATTGGATTAAATAAGCTATGGTTAATTCACCTTAACAACTCTAAAACTGATTTTGGAGCTAAAAAAGATAGACACCAACAGCTATTAAATGGTAAAATACCAACCAAAGCACTTCTAAATTTAGTTTTTCATAAAAAAATTTTTAATACACCAGTAATTTTAGAAACCCCAATTGAAAACTACTATAGTGAAATTCAATATATAAAAAAAAATAACCCTTATACCTAAAGTTTTTTTTAAATAAAAAATTTTATTTATGGTAAAATAACTTAAGAATTTTTTAGTATATTTTAAATATTATTATTATTAAGTTTAGTTTATGATTAAGAAAATAGATAATATTAAAAGGTGTAAGGTTGCTCTTAGTTATATTGAAAAACTAAACAACTTAAGTATTAAGTTTCCGGTAAAAAATAACAAGTTTGTTGTTTTAGATTTTGAAACTACTGGTTTAAACTATAGTTCAAAAAGAATTCACTCATCAATTTTAGAATGCGACCAAAAACACTGCCATGATTGTTTTAATGAAGTAGTAGAAGTTGGAATTATACAGTTTAAACTTAGAAATAATGAAATAGTAATTGAAAAAGTATTTCAAAAACTTTATAGTCCTTTGTTAAAATCTTGTTGATCAAAAATTGGTTTTAACTGGATTTTATTTTCAAAGTTGTCTTCTAGTTTGTTAAGAGAAAAAACTTCAATTTTAACCAAAAAAAACTTTAAAGAGTTTCATTACCTTATTAGAAATAGGATTATAATTGCTCACCATAGTAGTTTTGAAAAACACTTTATTGAAGAAATTTACAAATATAATCAAAAAACACCAAAGTTGGTGTTTTTTGATACTGAAAAAGTTATTAGAAAGGTAATTCCAAAACAAAAAACCTATTCACTCCAACCAGTTACCACCAATTTTTTTAACTTTGATTTTTCAATACACCATGAACTTTATCATACAGCTTTATTTGATGCTTTGGCTTCGTTAAAAATTTTTTGATATTTAATTAACCATAAAAAAATATAAAAATTTTTAAAAAAATTTTTTTATGTTATAATGGTGATAATTATAATAAAAAATTAAGAAAGGAGAAAATATGTCAAACAATAATGTAAAAAAAACAAATTTTGGACTTTTTGTTGCACAATTTATTTTTAACTTGGTTGTTACAATAACTTCTTTAGTTCTTTTAATTAAAGTAATTAAAAGTGTTGTGTCTACTGTTAAAGGTGATGTAATTGCAGCGGCTGGATCTCTTTTAAGTGGTTCAACATTAATAACTTTTGTAATTTTTATTCTTGCATTAGTTATTTTAATGATTTTGTCACTTGTTACACTATTTTATTTTAATAACCATAGTGAAATGAAGGGATTAGTTATTTCTAATGGAGTTATTGGTTTAATTGGTGGGTTATTTATTGTAGGAACTATTACTTCATTAATAATTGCTTACAAAATTAAAAAAAAAAGTGCATAGTGTTTTTTAAAAAAACAAAATATAAAAACATAACAAGTTATAAAAATAACTTGTTATGTTTTTTTTATTTTTTTAAAATAAAAGATATAATTAAAAAAAAATAAGTAATTAAAAAAGGAGATAATCTTATGAACAACGAAAAGCTTATAAAAGATCTAAAAGATAGAGTAGAAGAATTAGAATTTGAAATTGATGAAATATCAGTTGAATATGATGATTTATATGAAAAATATGAAGAAGAAGCTGATTTAAGAAGAATTATTTCAAGAAAAGAAGCCGAACTTTCAGATTATTGTAAAACTTTAGAACAAATATTAGAAAACAATGGTATTGACATAAACCAAGCTATTGAAGAACTTGAAGATCAAGAAGAAAATTAAAAAAAAAAAATATTTTTACCAAATACGTTTTTTTTAAGTTTTTTATAATATAATTAAAGGTTAAAAAAAAATAAAAAAAAATTAAAATAATATATAATACAAAATAATATAAATTTATTATTTTGTAAATGAAAAAAAAAATTATAAAGAGTATTTTATTTTTTTTACTACTATTTTTTTCTTTTTTTGTTAATTTTAATTCTGTTTTAACAGAAAAAGAAAAAGAAACAAATTGAATAAATAGTAAACAAAATATATTTTTCGAAATTAAACTTAACGGCAAAACTTATTATTGAAAAATACCGAAAACAGAAATAGAAACAAAAAACAAAAAACTTTATAATTTTAAAAAAAAAGATATAACAAAAAAAGTAATAGGTTTAGATTCTTTTTATACTTTATATGATAAAGACTTTAAAATAATTATTAATAAAGTTGGTTTTAATGAAGTTGTTTATGCTGTTAAAAGGTTAAAAAAAAATTCTGGTGGAACAATTTATTTTGATAATACATTATATAAAATAGAAAAATCAAAATCTGGTAATATTATTGCATCAAAAAAAACTAAAACAAAGTATTCAAGTTCATATGATGGTGGGTTTGTTTTATATAAAGGTAATAAAAAGAGTTATTTTTTAACTAAACACAACAACTTTGGAACACAAAAGTATTATGACCTATATGATGAAGATTTAACAGAGTTAAAAGAAAAAATACAAACAGCTTTTTTAAAAACTAATGAAAGTGAATTCTACTTAACAGGTTTAAAAAGAGTAATTTTTAATGGTAAGGTTATTTTTGTTTGTGAATTTAATGATGAAAAAGTAATATTTTATAATGATTTTCAAAATCATACAGACGTATTTACTGAGTATACACAAAAAACAACAAGCAGTAAAAATACTTTTATTGAAATAACTTTAAAAAACAAAAATAAAAAACTATACAATTTAAAATTAAATAAATTTACAATAGAATACAAAAGTTTTAAAGAAAAAACAATAAATGGTAACAAGTATATTGAACTTCAATTAAAAAACAAAAATAAAGTTTTATATGATAAAGATTTAAATAAAATTATTGACGAATATACTACTTTTGCACAAATAATTATAAATCATAAAAGTTACTTTCAAACAACACTTCAAGCAACACTTCAAACAACAAAAAACCTTTTTACTCTAGATTTAAAACATTATATAGAAAACTATAAGGTTGTTCCTGAAAGAATTGATGGTAAAACATTAAATAAAATAATAACTGAAAATTCTAACAAAAAAAAAGTATATGCAAAAAACTTAATAGACTTTTTAGAAGTAGATAAAACAACAAAAATAAGTTTTATAAAACTTGAAAACAAGTATTTTTATCAAATTGAAAAAGAAGATAAAACAAAACTATTATATAGTTATAGTTTATTAAACTCTATAGATATAACAAAAACAATTTATAAAGTAATAAAAATACAAAATAAATCATATATAAAAACAACTTTTAAATCAAACTCTAAGCTTTATGATTTTGATTTAGTGGATGTTACAAAAAAAACAATTGGTTTTGAAAAGTTTAAAACACTTTTAGCATTTGGAAGTGATTTTGAAAAAAAAGACATTAAAAAAACTTTTTTATATTTAGAAGTTGTTGATGGTTTAAGTAATAAATACTTAGTAAAAATTAATGATCCAACTAAAAACTTAAAAATTGGTATAACATCAATTAATTATTCTAAAGAAAAACTTAAAATAAATAATAGAGAGTATATTGAAGTTAGAATTTCACAATCAAAACTTTATAATCTTGATTTTTTTGATGTCACAAAAAATACTATTGGTTTTGAAAGTTTTTATAGTTTACAACAATTTGACAATAAACTTAATGTTATTGAAAAAAATAGTAAAAAAACAACAGCGTTTATAGAAGTTGTTGATGGTTTAAGTAATAAATACTTAGTAAAAATTAATGATCCAACTAAAAACTTAAAAATCGGTCTAAGAAATACAAATTATAATGTAAAAGAAATTAAAATTAATGGTGTTTCTTATATTAAAATGACTAATCAAAATTTGAGTTTAAAGGTTTATAGTTTTGATTTAGAAGATAAAACATATGATATTTTAAAAGTAAATTCTTTTTATAAAATTTATGATAAAAACTTAAATGAAATAGTAAAAGAAGAATTTTTGATTACAGAAGTAAAATATTTTGAAAAAATATATCCCAATGGAAATAAAAAACTTTTTAAACTTCCTAACAGCACTAAAGAGTATATAAGTTTTTCATTAGAAGAAATAAATAATATTTTATATATAAAAATAACACTAAAAAACAAATCTAAAAAACTTTATAATCTTGATTTAATTGATAAAACAAAAGAAATTTTAAAAGCTGATATTGTTTCTTATCATACTTTATATGATAAACAAGGAAATAAAATAGAAAAAATAAAAAACAGTGATAATGTTTTTAAAATAGAAACAGAAAAAAATAATATTATAGAAAATAAAAATTTTGAAAAAAATAAATTAAGAATTAAAAAAAATAAAATAATATATTCAATAAGTTTTGTTTTTTTATTTTTAAGTTTAACAACTTTAATATCTTATAAACTTTATTCTAAAAAACAAAAAAAAACTGTTGTTGTTTTTTGATGGTGAAAAAAAAAGAAGAAATAAAAATTATATAATTCTTTTTTGTTATAATTAAAAAACAATATGAAAAAAAAATCTAATCGTATTTTAAAAACAATTTTTGTTTTAAACTTTTTTATTAATTTTTTGTTAATTTTTTGTTTTATTTTATTACCAATACTTAAAATTAAAATAAAAGAAATTAATGTTAATTTTTTAGGTAATAATATTTCTTCTTCAATTGTTGTTTTTTTAGTTGGTATATTAATTGTTATAATTTTTGTATTTATTTTAATTATAATTTCTTTTGTAATGTTTTTTTATATAAAAAACTATTCAAAAAATAAGTTAATTTTATTAATAAATTGTTTTTTTGGTTTACTTGGTGGTTTGTTAATTTTTGGTTTACTTACTTCTTTATTTTGTGTTTTAAAAAATTCAAAAAAATAAATTTAATTTCAATTAAATTTTAAAAAAATAAAAACTTATACTTAAGTTATGTCAATTAAAAAAAAAATTGGTTATTTTGCTTCATCTTTTGATCCAATTCACCAACAACATATAACAATTTGTAAAGAAATAATAAAAGAATTTAATTTGGATCAATTATTTTTAATTGTTGTTTATAAATCAAACAAGTTAAAAAAACTATCTTCTTGAAAAACAAGAATTAAATTAATTCTAAAAAAAATAAGAAATAAAAATAAAATAAAAATTTTATATACTTTTTTAAAGTATAAAAAACCTTTAACAAATAAAATATTTTTAAAAGAAGTTCACTATAAAGAAAATCAAAATTATTTAATTTTTGGTTCTGATTTTAATGAATTAATTAAAACTTGAAAAGGTTTTTATCAAATTAAAAAATTTTTTTCTTATGTAATTTATAAAAGACCAAATTATGAAATTAAGGAAAAAAACAATTTTTTTTATTATGAAAAAAACTTAAAATTAGAATCTTCAAAAAAAATAAGAAATAATTTAAAAAACTATATTGAATATAACAATAATAATGGTTTTTTTTTATTAAAAAACAATTTATATTTTAAAAACTTAATAAAAAATAAGTTATTTTTATTTTTTTATAAAAAACTTATTAAATATAAAATTAATTTATCAAAAAAAAACTTATATTTTATTTCTTTTTTTATAATTTTGTTTTTTGGTGAAAAGTTTTTTTTAAAAAATAATGAAAAAAGAATTAATTTTTTTAAAAAAAATTTTTTTGAAACAAAAAATTTTAATTACTTTTTAAATTTAATTGATTTTTCTTATTTATCAATTAAAAACTCGATAATAAAACAAAAAATTTTTTTATTATATTTAATTTTTATAAAAAAAATAAAGAATAAAAAAGTATATTTAAATTTTTTTTTAAAGAATAAAAAAAATTATTTTGAAAAAATAAAAAAATTTATAATTTAATTTAAAAATGAAAAATA
The DNA here is from genome assembly GCA_907163375.1 of Prostheceraeus crozeri. Taxonomy (NCBI): domain Eukaryota; kingdom Metazoa; phylum Platyhelminthes; order Polycladida; family Euryleptidae; genus Prostheceraeus; species Prostheceraeus crozeri. The sequence goes on along the minus strand of CAJQUW010008936.1, from coordinate 63,790 downwards.
AAATTGCAAAATTAAAAATTGTTGTTGCTTTAAGTGGTGGTATTGATAGTGCTTATACTTTATATTTGTTAAAAAAACAAAATTATGATGTTTTTGCAATATTTATGAGAAATTGAGACAATGCAATAAACTTTGCTTTTTCTGAAAATATTTATGATTGTCAACAATCAAAAGACTTTGAAGATGCTAAAAAAATTTCAAAATTTTTAAATGTTAAATTATATTATGTTGATTTTTCAAATGAATATTGGAAATATGTTTTTCAATATTTAGTTAATGAATATAAAAAAGGTAAAACGCCAAACCCTGATTTATTATGTAATAAGTTTATTAAATTTGGATATTTATTAAATTATGTAAAAAAATTTTTTAATATTTATTATTTAGCAACAGGACACTATTCAATAATAAAACAAAAAAAAAATATGTTTAAACTATACAAAGCTTTTGATAAAACAAAAGATCAATCTTATTTTTTATCACAATTAAATCAAAATCAATTAAAACATATTATTTTTCCATTAGGAAAAAAATATAAAAAAGATATTAAGAGTTTTGTTAAAAAAAAAAACTTTCCAAATTTTAATAAAAAAGAATCAGTAGGAATTTGTTTTGTAAATAACAAATCAAAGTTTAAAGTTTTTTTAAAAAATTATATAAAAGAGAAAAAAGGAAAAATAATTGATATAGATAATAATAAAGTTTTACAAAATCATGATGGTATTTACTACTATACAATTGGACAAAGAAAAGGAGTGGTTACTGTTGGTGGTTCAAAAACTCCTTATTATGTTGTAAAAAAAAATATAAAAAAAAATATTATTTATGTTTCAAATAATAAATTTTCTAAATACTTATACTCAAAAAGTTGTACAGTTGAAAGTATTAATTGAATAAATAAACCAAAAACAAACAAAAATATATATTTTTGTAGTGCAAAAGTTAGATATTTAAATAAAGATAACTTAATAAAAATGAAGTTTAATAATGAAAATGTTTTAAAAAAAATTGTTTTTTTAAATTATACAAAATCAGTAACTCCAGGACAGTTTATAGTTTTTTATGATAATTTTGAGTGTATTGGTTCAGCTATAATAAAAAAAACATTTTTTAATTAAACTAATTATCTTTAAATATTTTTTTAAATACAGTATTTTGATATTTTTTTGCACCATTAATTATTGAATTTTCAGGTTTTTGATTTACTCTAATTGTAAAACTAAAAACATCTTCAAAATACTTTTCAATTCCTTTTAAATTACTAAAACCACCAGTCAAAAAAATTCCATTAGTAATTAAATCAGTAATTATTTCATTTTTTGAACTTTCTAAAATAATATAAATAAGGTTTGAAATTTTTGTTAAAAAAGGAATTAAAATTATTTTTATTTCATTAACATCAATATTAATTTTTTTTGGTAAAAATGAAATTTTATCTTTTCCTAAAATAGTTGATTCATTTTTTTTGTTTTTTAATAAATTTAATAAAGAAAAGTTTTTTAAAATTTTTTCTGCAGTTTGATAACTTATATTTAAGTTATATTTTTTTTTAATAAATTTTATTATTTTATTAATAATATATATAGAACCAAATTCAATTGATTTTGAAGTTATTATATCTCCAGAAGCAATTAAAGCAACTTCAGTGGTTCCACCACTTATATTAACAATTAAATTTCCATTTGGAAAAGAAATATCAATACCAGAACCAATTGCAGCAATTTTAATTTGTTCTTCAATAATAAAGTTTTTTATTTTTAAAGTTTTAATTAGTTTTATAAAAAAATTTTTTTCTAATTCATTAACATTTTTTGAAATAGTAAATAAAAAATAGTATTTATTTAAGTTATTTAAATTTATTTTTGTTTTTTTAAATAACATTTTTAAGTAATCAACACAAACATCAAAATCTTGAATAATACCATTTTTAATAGGAAAAATAATTTCTAAACCAGGATGATTTTTTCCAATAAATTTTTTTACTTCTTCACCTATATTTAAAATTTTTGATTTTTTATAGTTTTTTATTTTATATAAAATTATTGTTTGTTCATTATAAATAATATCTTCTTTTTTATTATAAAGTTTAGTATTTATAGAACCTAAATCAATAAAAATAAAATGTTTTTTAAAAAAGTAATTTATCATATATTTTTTTTATTATATTATATAATAAATTTATTTTTATATATATTATTTATTATTTAATATTATTATTATATTGTGAAAATGTGAATAATTATTTTTATTACTATTTTATAATAATAAATTTATATTATAAATAAAAATTATTCACAAAAAATTTAAATATATTTTTATATTTTATTAGTTTTTTTTAAAAAATATATTTTTTTTAGGAAAAAAATAAATTGTGAATATTATATTGTGAATAAAGTAAAATATTATAAAAAAAAATTTTTTTATAATTTAAAATTAAATATAATTTATAGTATATAATAAAATAAAAAAATAAAATTATAAAAGGAGAAATTATGTTTTTTAAAAAGAATAAAAAAATAAATTTTATTTCTATTGATTTTGGTACAAGAAATACATTAGTTTATGTTTCTGGTCAAGGTGTAATTTACAACGAACCAACAGTAATAGCATATAAAATTAATTTAAATAGTAAAAAACCATACTTAATTGGTTCTTTAGTTAATAAAATGATAGGAAAAAATCATCCAGGTATTCAAATTTTTAAACCACTTTTAAATGGTGTAATTGATAATTTAGATGTTTGTGTTGATTTTATTGATTTTATATTTAAAAAAATAAAAATTTTAAATATATTAAAAAATTCTGTTTTATTATTAGCTTGTCCTTCTGGAGTTACAGAATTAGAAAAAAATGCTCTAGTTAAATTAGCAAGAAAAATTGGTTTTAATCACATTTTTATTGAAGAAGAAGTAAAAATGGCTGCTTTAGGTATTGGTGTAGATATTGATATGCCAAAAGGTAATTTAGTTGTAGATATTGGTGGTGGAACTACTGATATTGCTTTAATTGCTTCAGGTGATATTGTTTTATCAAGATCAACAAGAACAGCAGGTGAGTTAGTAGATGAAGAAATTATTAAATTTTATAGAGCAAAATATGGAATTTCAATTGGTTTCCAAACTGCTGAAAAAATTAAAATTAATTGTGCTTCATTAGATAAAAAATACAGAACTGAAAGTAGTTTTGTAGTTTTTGGTAGAAATGTTATTACTGGTTTACCAACAAGTATTAAAATAAATAATAATGAAATTAGAGAAATAACACAAAAGTTATTTATAAGAATTAAAGATGTTATTAAAGAAATTTTAGAAATTACTTCATCAGAATTAAGTAGTGATATCTTTATTAATGGTATTCACTTTACTGGTGGATGTTCTCAAATTCCTGGAATTCCTGAGTTTTTTAACGGATTTTTACACGTTCCAATTCATGTTTCACAAAAACCATTATTTTCAGTAATAAGAGGAGCAAAAAAATACGAAGATTATATAATAAATCAATTAGAAGGATAGTAAAATATTTTTTTAATTATTAAAAAAAATAGGAGTTAATTATGTTTAAATTATTTAATAAATCAAATTTTATTTCTTTAGATTTAGGAACTATCAATACACTTGCATACATTAAAGGTTATGGAATAATTTTTAATGAACCAACAATGTTAGCATATAATGTTAAAACTAAAGAAGTTATAGCATGTGGTAAGGATGCTGCATCGCTTTCAGAAAAAACTTATGATGATATCAAAGTTATTAATCCAATTCCAGAAGGAGTTATTTCAGATGTTGAGTCAATAAAACTATACATTAGTTATATTTTTGACCAATTAAACACTAACAAAGTTTGAAAAAATTCAACAGTTTTATTAGCTTGTCCTTCTAGTGTTACTTCATTAGAAAAAAAAGTATTAGAAGAAATTGCTTATAGTTTTGGAGCTAAATATGTTTTCATTGAAGAAGAAGTAAAAATGGCAGCTATTGGAGTTGGTATTGATATTGAATCTCCACAAGGAAACTTAGTAATTGATATTGGTGGTGGAACTACTGATATTGCTGTTATTAGTGCTGGTAACATTGTTAGATCAAAATCAACTAGAATTGCAGGACGTTATTTAAATAATGCAATTATTAAAGCTGTAAAACAAAAGTACAACTTAATTATTGGTCAAAAAACAGCAGAAGATATTAAAATTAATATTGGTTCAATTTTATCAAACGCAGACCTTTTAAAATCTGAATCTAAAGTAAGTAGCAATAAAGAGTTCAATATTAAAAAACAAAATGAAATTGAAATTTTTGGTCGTGATTTAGTTTCTGGTTTACCAAAATCAATGACTATTAAAAATGACATTATTGTTGAAATTTTTGATAGAGAGTTTACTCAAATTTTACCATACATTGTTAATTTACTTGAATCTGTTAGTTCAGAGATTTCAGGTGATATTATTAAAAATGGTGGAGTTTTAGCTGGTGGTGGAGCTTTAATACCAGGGCTAGACAAATGATTTTCAACTAAACTTGGTTTCAACTTTAAAGTTGGTTTAAATCCTTTAATGGGAGTTATTAACGGAACTAAGATTTTTGAAAAAGAGATTAAGAGAAAAATTTGAAAACTTAATAATAGTTCTTCAAAAACTAAGTACTTAATCAGAAAACCATTAGAATACAATAAATAATAAAAAGTTTTTTATTCTTAGTATAAAAAAACCAACTGTTTTTTAACAGTTGGTTTTTTTTATATAATATAATAAAAGAAAAAACAATATAAAAATATGACAATTAGTAATTTATTAATAACAGTTTTGGTAATAACTTTTAATTTTTTATTTTTATATTTGGTTTTTTTCTTATTCAAAAACTATCAACTACTAAAAACCTTTAAAAACTACTTTTTCTTTTTTAATCACATAAAACAGTACAAAACTGGTCAAGAGTGTTGCAAAAAATTTGTTAAAACAAACAACAGCATGATTGAAAACTTTGAAAGAAAAAATATTTTTTTCTTAAGTAATAAATCCTTCAAAAAAAAAGTATTTAACAAAGTAATTACAATTTTTTTTTGATTTATGATAGTTTTTTATTTAGTACTACTAGTTTTACTATTTATTAAATCAAACTACTTTGAAAATAAGTTTTTTAAGTTTTTTTTTATTTTTAAAATTTTTTTACTTTTTTTTATTCACTTTTGATTTAATGGGTTTTACTTTTATTTTATTTCAATAAACTACCTAATTCTTGACTATAAAGAAGTAAAAAAGTTAGAATATAAAAATAAATTGGTTATTATTTTTATACTATTTTCAATAATTTACTTAATCTTGGTTTTAAGTTCTATAATTTTTATTTTGGTTTATTTTTTTTTGAACTTAAATAAATAAAAAATATAAATATTGTTATAATTTATTAAGGTGTTTTAATTATGCAAAACCTTATAAAAAAAACTTTTAAAACAAAATTATTTCTTTTTTTTATATTATTTTTTTTATTCTTTAATATAAATTCAACCACTACAACTTCAACAGAAAAACCAACAATTAAAAAAGGTTTGGTTGTAAGTTTAAATAAAACAACAAAAACTTTAAGTTTAAATTCAAATTTAAAAAAAACTCTTAAAGCAATTGAAAGTTTTAGAGAGTTAAATAGTGATTTAAAAACTGCTACTACAAATGATGAAGTTAAAGTAATTGAAGTTACAAAAAGAAAAGATTCAAAAGAGTATATAGAGTTATATAACTTAAGTTTTAAAAATATAACAGAAAGTACAATAATAAATCATTCTAAAACTTCTTATTTTAAAAATATAATTGGTGAAGTTGAAAAAACAAAAATAAACGGTAAAGTTTTTTTTACTTTACAGTGAAAATATAAAAAAGGTTGAGGATTGAACTACTACTATTATTTACTTTTTGATGAAAATTGAAATAAAATAAAATTAAATAGTGATGATTATAATAAAAAAAACTTAAAACCAGAATTAATAGTTGTTACAAACTATTTATTTGTTAAGTATAACGGTCATAAAGACGGTAAAGTTTGAAAAGTTTTTGAACATAAAAGTAAAAAAATTTGAGAATTAAAAAATAAATATGATGAAGATGAAGTTGAGTTTTTAAATAGTGAGTTTAAAAGTGAAATTATAAATACTGAAATAAAGTTTTTTAAAGTAAAAAACAAGTATTACAACGATTTATATCAAGAATTGTTTAGTGGTTATAGTGTTGATAGTGTTGAAAAAAAAACAATTAAAAGTAAAGAGTTTTATATAGTTAAATATAAAAAAAATAGTACAAATTATTATTTATTGTATGATGGTAAATTTAACAAAATTCCATTAAAATTAGAAGATTTAAACATTTTTAAACCAACATTAAAAATATTAAAATCATATTTATTTGTTGATTATAGTGATGGTTGAAAAATTTTTAAGTACGATCCTGTATTAACTATTTTAAAACAACAACTTTCTACTATAAAAATAAAAGATATATATTTTTTAGATGACAAGTTTAAAATAACTTCAACAGAAACTGATATAAAAAACATTAAAGTAGTAGGTGATTCAGAAACAACTTATTATGGTTTAAATAATTTAGAAACTAAAGAAAAACCAAAAGTAAAAATTTCTAAAACTGGCCAAGTTGTTGAATTAAATTCTAATAATGAATTATACTTAAAAAGTGATAAAACAAAAATATTATATAATATTTTATCTTTTAGAGAGTTAAACAGTGATTTAAAAACCACTACTAAAAAAAATGAAGTTAAAGTAATTGAAGTTACAAAAATAAAAAACTCTATAAAGTATATAGAGTTATACAATTTAAGTTTTAAAAATATAACAAAAAGTAAAATAAAAACTCACTCTAAAACTTCTTCTTTTGAAGATATTATTGGTGAAGTTGAAAAAACAAAAATTAATGATAAAGTTTTTTTTACTTTAAAGTGAAAATTTAAAAATTGAAAAACATATTATTATTATTTACTTTTTGATGAAAACTGAAACAAAATTCAATTAAACGTTGATGATTATAATGAAGACGATTTAAAACCAAAAACAATAGTTATTAACAACTATTTATTTGTTAAGTATAACGGTAATAACGACGGTAAAGTTTGAAAAGTTTTTAAATATAATAATGATATTAAAAAATGAAAAATTAAATTTAAAAATGTTATTAAAATAGAGTTTTTTAATAAAAAATTTAATAAAATATCTTTTAATAAAAATGATGTTTTTTATATAGAAATAACTAAGAATAATGAAAAAAAATATTTTTTTGATAAATTAAAAAACATTAATAAAGAAAATTATATTGATTTAAAAGTGATTGAGTATAACTCAAAAAAATATTTACTTTTTGAAGTTGAAAAAGATAACTTTGAATTTTTTAATTTTAACTTTTTAAAACAAAACTTAAAAACTGAAAACAAAAATTATATTGTGGTTAATATTTTAAACTTAAAAACTTTTGAAAAAGAAAGCAAAATGATTTTTTTATATGAAAATAATATTTGAAAAAAAATTTTGTATAAAAACATAAAATATTTATTTGATATAACAATACTTTTTGATAAATGGTTGTTATTAAGATATAAAACTAAAAACAACAATAAAGATAAAAATATTTTTATATATAGTGTTTGAAAAAAAAATAATGAAAATTTAAAAATTATTCAAGATGAAATTACAGACTATATTTTTTATGATACTAATGACTTAAAAATTATTTTTTGTGTTTTAAAAAATGGTGATAAAGAAAAAATTTTTTTAAAAAATTTAAAAAAAGAATTTAATGATAATGATTATACTTTTGAATATTTTAATAGTGAGTTTAAAACTTATATAAATACTGAAGAAAATAATCTTTATTATGTAAAACTCTCAACACCTAATTGATCTAAAGTTATTTACTTATTAGAAAATAGAACTACAGAAGAATTTAAAAAAAACACTTTAAAAAAAATAGATGAATTTTTTGTTGAAATTAAACCAGAAAACAAAAATAAATTTAAAAAAGAAAAAAAAAAAAAATTAAGTTATTTTGAAATAACTTTGGAAAATGGTTTAAAAAAATTATATTTAAAAAATTTAACATCAGAAACTAAAATTTATAGCAAGTATGAAAGTCTAAAAATTCAAAACGAAGTATATCTAATAATAACACTAGAAAACGGTGAAAAAAAATTATATAACAAAAATTTAGAAGACATCACTTTTAAAACATTTAATGTTTCAACTTTTAAAACATTTAATAAAAAATTTATTCTTGATGGAATTCAATTATATGAATTAACTATCAAAAGTAATAAAAAACAACTTTATGATTATGATTTAAATTTAGCTAATTCTTGGGCAACTTTAGATTTAGATTATTATAAAAGTTTAAAAGAAATAAAAATAAATAATAAATATTATTTTGAACTAACTTTATTAACAAATAAAAAAATGTTATTTGAAAGTAATTTTTTAAAAAAAGATAAAAGTTTTTTAATTTTTAAAAATATTACAAGTTCATTGTTAAATGTTAATGAATATATAAGATTTGAATACTGTGATGAAACTTTAAAAAAAACAACTTTAGATAATTGTGAATATGTTAAATTTATCATTAATAATGATAAAACAAAACATTACAAACTTTTTACAAAAAACTTAAACTATTCTACTATAACTTATCAAGAACTTACAAAAATAAATATTAATAAAAATACTTTTTTTGAAATAATAGATACAGAAGGAAACAAAAAACTTTATACACTCGATTTAAAAAAATTTAGTGAAAGTTACACTTTACAAAACACTTTAACAGTATTTAATAAAACCTTCATACATATAAAAACTACAAGAAATACAAATTTATTGTATGATGACAAGTTAAACATAAAACTTCAAGAGTATAAAAGTTTTTCATATTTAGATGAAAATTTTAAAAAAACAAAAAATAACAAAAAATATAAATATATAGAAGTTAAATTATCAAACAAAAATAAAGTTTTATATGATGATAAAGTTAAAAAATGTAAAGATCATAAAAGTTTTTCATATTTAGATGAAAACTTTAATGAAACAAACAATGAAGATAACTATCAATATATAGAAATGATATTAAGAAATAATATTAAAAACTTATATAACCTTAGTTTAGAAACAAAAATAAAAGAATATATAAGTCTTAAAAAAGTATTTATAAAAAAAAATAATGAACAAAAAGTTTATTATCAAATAACTTATAAAAATGAAAGTAAAAAACTTTATAATACTACTTTAGATGATGAAACCAAAAATTTATTAGATGTATCAAACTTTAATAAACTATTTGATAAAGACTTAAAAGAAATAGAAAAAAAAGATTTTAATATAAATTTGGTGAACTATATTTTATCAGACAATAAACTTTACTTAAAAAAATCAAAAAAATCAATTGATTTAAGTAATAAAAGTTATTCGCCTATAAAAATAGATGGAGTTAATTATATTTTAATTACTCAAAATAATAATAAAAAATTTTTTAATACTACTTTAGATGATAAAACCGAAAATTTATTAGGTGTATCACACTTTAATAAACTATTTGATAAAGACTTAAAAGAAATAGAAAAAAAAGATTTTAATATAAATTTGGTGAACTATATTTTATCAGACAATAAACTTTACTTAAAAAAATCAGAAAAATCAATTGATTTAAGTAATAAAAGTTATTCACCTATAAAAATAGATGGAGTTAATTATATTTTAATTACTCAAAATAATAATAAAAAACTTTTTAATACTACTTTAGATGATAAAACCAAAAATTTATTAGGTGTATTACATTTTAATAAATTGTTTAACGGTTCTTTAATAGAAATAAATAGTAATTTTAATAAAACACAAGTTATATATATATTAAAAGACAATACACTTTACTTAAAAAAATCAGAAAAATCAATTGATTTAAGTAATAAAAGTTATTCACCTATAAAAATAGATGGAGTTAATTATATTTTAATTACTCAAAATAATAATAAAAAACTTTATAATTCTACTTTAGATGATGAAACCAAAAATTTATTAGATGTATCACACTTTAATAAACTATTTGATAAAGACTTAAAAGAAATAGAAAAAAAAGATTTTAATATAAATTTGGTGAACTATATTTTATCAGACAATAAACTTTACTTAAAAAAATCAGAAAAATCAATTGATTTAAGTAATAAAAGTTATTCGCCTATAAAAATAGATGGAGTTAATTATATTTTAATTACTCAAAATAATAATAAAAAACTTTTTAATACTACTTTAGATGATAAAACCGAAAATTTATTAGGTGTATTACATTTTAATAAATTGTTTAATGGTTCTTTAATAGAAATAAATAGTAATTTTAATAAAACACAAGTTATATATATATTGAAAGACAATACACTTTACTTAAAAAAATCAAAAAAACCAATTGATTTAAGTAATAAAAGTTATTCACCTATAAAAATAAATAAAATACTCTATATATTAGTAGAAGGTAAAAGTGATTTAAACAAAAAAAAAAAACTTTATACAAGCAATTTAAATGTTTCTATTGATATAACTAATAAAAGTTATTCACTTATAGAAATAAACGGCATTACTTATATTTTAATTACAGATAACGAAAACAAAAAACAACTTTATGATAAAGATTTATATTTAAATATTATTAATATTAAAGAAAACTTTAAAATTGAAAAACATAATGAAATAGATAATCATGATACAATTCAAGAATTTAAATCATTACTTATTTGTGAAAACATGATTGTTTTACTTAGTAATTTAAAAATTAAAATTTTTAATAAAAATAATGACAACGAATTTATTAAAAAAGAAATCAAAAATTTAACAGAAACAGAAGTTATAAATTTTCAAAATTTAAAAGTAAATCAAAAAAATTATATTGAAATTACTTTTAAAAATGAAGAAAAAAAACTTTTTTTAAGTGATTTTTCAAAGTCAACTATTGAATATAAAACAATTGGTGAAATTAAAAATTATAATCAATTTAATTCTAGTGAATCAAATCTTTCAATAGGTTTTTTTACAATAAATAATAATGATGAAAAAACTTTTTATGATTTAAAATTAAATGAAAAAAAATATGATTTTTTTTATAATAAAAAAAGTTATTCAACAAAAAATTTTCCAATATACTTTGAACTTTTACTTAATTTTGTTGAAAAAAATATGATAAACGAAAATAAAAATGATCTCTTTTGAAAAACCCTTATAAAAAACCTAAATACTTATTATAACTATTTTTCAAAAACACCACTTTTATATAAAAAAAACACTTTTAAAAACTTAAAAGAAAATTTAATAAACTATCTAAATAAACTTTTTTTAACAACTTCAAAAATTTTAAAGTATAATGAAGATAATAATAATTTTATTGGTAAAACAATTAAAAGTGAGTTTTTTGATGATTTAAATATTTTTTATTTTGATGAAATTGATCAAAAACTTGAAATACTTAAAAAAAATAACTTATATGATAAAATGATAGTATCATCAATTCCATTATCAATTTTAATGGTTTTTGGGTTTATTTTTAGTATATTTTGATATAAAAAAACTATTAAAACTTTGTTTGAGAAAGTATTTAAATTAAAAAAATAATTATGTCGTTTGAATGAACTTTATTAATACTATCAATATCTTTATTTTCAATATCATTTATATTAATAATTTCCTATATTTTATTTAAAAAAATCAAGTTTAGATTAAAGATAAAAAAATTAAAAAAAGAATATGACAGTAAAAAAACCAAGAGGAACTAAAGATTGATTTAATAAAGAGTGAATAACTTTATATAACATTATTTTAAAGTTTTCAAATTTTGCTTTGGAAAATAACTTTTGCCCAATCGAAACACCAATTTTTGAAAGTCAAGAGTTGTTTGATAAAGGTTTAACAGAAGACAGCAGTGATAATACTGAAAGATATAATTTTTTTGATAAAAAAAATAGAAAACTAAGCCTTCGGCCAGAAAATACAGTCCCAGTTTTAAGAGCTATTGACGAAAATAACCTATTAAATACACTAAAAACTAAAGAGTTTTTTTACTTTGGTAGTTATTTTCGTTATGAAAGACCCCAAAAAGGCAGAAAAAGACAGTTTAAACAGTGGGGAGTAGAAAGTTATGTCGAAAAATCATCTTTTTATGATGCCAAGTTGATATTTTTTGCCTATAAGCTATTAAACTCACTAAAGTTAAAAAACTTTATTTTAAAGCTTAATTTTTTAGGAAATATAAAAACTATTTCTTCTTATGTTAAGTCAAAACTCTTTCAAGATAAGTACTTAGAAAATATTGAAAATTGATGTAAAGACTGTAAAAAAAAGTTTGAAGAAAAAAATAACAATATTAAAAAACTACTACTTTTACTTGACTGCAAAAACTGTAAAAAGTATACTACTGATTTTCCAAAAATTCAAGACTTTTTCACTCTAGAACAAAAAAACTACTTTTTTCAACTAAAAGAGTATTTAACAAGTTGGGGAGTAGCTTTTGAAGTTGATAATTATTTGGTTAGGGGTTTAAACTACTATACTGATATTGTTTTTGAGTTTGTTTCAACTGTTTTTGAAATGACCAAATCAAGTTTATTGGGTGGTGGAAGATACGACAACTTAAGCAAAACAATAGTTGGAAAAGAAAATAATGCCATTGGTTTTGCAATTGGTCTTGAACGACTACTTTTAGCTTTAGACTATGAAAATTTAGAAGTTGATAATCTTTTTAAAGAAAAAAAGAAAAAGGTAGTTCTTCTGCTTTTAGAAGAAAACCTAAACAACATTAAAGCTGTAATTAAGAATTTAATTGAAAATAAAAACATTACTTTAGAAGTGGTTGAACAAAAAACTAAAAAACTAAACAGCATTTTAAAAAAGGTTTATTCTAACTTGGATAATGACTTTTTAATAGTTTTTGGTAAAAGCGAAAACACCAACAAAAAAGTTGTTATTAAAAGTTTAAAAGATAAGAAAAATCAAGAACTTTTAGCTATTGATAAACTAAATAACTGATCATTTAAAAACTAAATTTAAAAAAACTTAAAAATACTTTTATAATATTAATATATTTTATAAAAAAATGTATTCACTTAAAGTAAATCAAATTACAGATAAACAAGTTAATAAAGTAGTTTCAGTTGAGTTGTGACTATCAAAAGTTAAGAAGTTAAAAAACCTATATTTTTTAATTGGTTATGACAACTCTTTTAAATCTCTACAAGTTGTTGTAAAAACACCTTCACTTTTAGAAAAAGTAAAACATCTAAGTGTTAATTCCTATATAAAAGTTATCGGTTTATTAAGGTATAAACAACCAATAGAAGAAAAAAATTTTGAGTTGGTTGCTTCTTCAATTGTAATTGAAAATATTAGCAAACCAATTCCATTATTGTTGGATAACCAGAGTAAAATTACCGAAGAAAACAACTTAAGTTATAGGTATTTAACTCTAAGAAGTAAAAAATACCATGATATTTTATCATATAGAAGTAAAATTTCCTTATTTATAAGACAGTTTTTATCAAAAAAAAACTTTATTGAAGTCGAAACTCCAATTTTAGGCCCTTCAGCTTACGAAGGAGCCACTGAATTTACAACAAAACTTAACCAAAATAAAAGTTCTTCTTACTCTTTATCTCAAAGCCCCCAACTCTTTAAACAACTTTTAATGGTTGCAGGAGTAGATAAGTATTTTCAATTTGCAAAGTGTTTTAGAAACGAAAAAGGAAGAAATAACAGACAAATAGAATTTACCCAACTTGATATTGAAGTAAAAAACCTAACAGAAAAAAAACTTTTTACTCTAATTGAAAGACTAATTAAAAAACTCTTTAAAAAATTTTTTAATATACCTTTAGAAAATACCTTTAAAAAACTTTCTTTTGCAAAAGCAATAGATAATTATGGTCTTGATTGTCCAGATACTAGATTTGAAAACCTATTGGTTGATGTTAAACCGCTTTTTAATTTACAAAATAGTGATAAAGAGTATAGAAAAGCAGTATTTTTCAAAACTGCTTTAGATAAAAAGTTTATTGATTTTTTATATTCAAATACAAAAAAACAATTTGATATAGAAAAGTTTTTTGTACTAACAAAAGTAGAACAGATTAAAAAAAACTTTCCAAACACCTTTGAAAATATAGTAGAAAACTTTCAACTTTCAAAAGTTAAAAGCTTTACTTTAGTTATAGCTTTTTCAAATGAGTTTTTAAGACTATCAAACTTTTTAGGTACTGTTAGGGTTTTAATAGGAAAAGAACTAAAGTTATTTTCAAAAACTGACTTTTCTTTTAACTGAATAGTTGATTGACCAGCATTTTATAAAGATCCAAAAACAAACAAGATCACTTCTTACCACCACCCATTTACTAAAGTAAAATTCAAAAATAAAACGTTTAAAAATTGAAATAAGTTATTTTCATTTGCTTATGATTTAGTTCTAAATGGTGTTGAAATTGGAGGAGGATCACTAAGAAACCATGAATCAAAAAAACAAATAGAAATTTTTAAATTTTTAAACTTTAAAAAAGAAATTATAGAGAAAGAGTTTTCGTGATTTTTAAATGCACTTGATCAAGGTGCACCTAGACACGGCGGCTTTGCTTTAGGTTTTGATAGGTTTTTGCAGCTTATACTAAATCTTGATTCAATCAAAGATGTAATTGCTTTTCCAAAAACTAATACTGGCCAATGTCTATTAAGTAAATATCCGAAATAAAAAAAAAATATTATGACAACAGATAAGAAAATTGTAAACTTTATAAAAACACTAGCTTTACTACAAATTGATAAAGCAAAATCAGGTCATCCTGGAATAGTTCTAGGAGCTGGTGAAATAATTTATACACTATTTAAAAACCATCTTAGATTTAATCCAAATAACCCTAATTGACTAAATAGGGATAGGTTTATTCTTTCAGCTGGTCATGGATCTGCTTTGTTGTACTCAACTCTTGGAATTTTTGGTTATGATTATGATCTTGAACTAGACCTTTTAAACTTTAGGTCTTTACAATCAAAAAAAACTCCAGGCCATCCAGAGTATAATAAAGCTTTTGGTGTAGAAGTAACTTCAGGGCCACTTGGACAAGGTATTGCAAATGCAGTTGGTTTAGCATTTGCAAACAAACATGCCGAAAATACTTATAATACTCAAGAGTTTAAAGTATTTGATAATATGGTTTACTGTTTATGCAGCGATGGAGACCTTCAAGAAGGAATTAGTTATGAGTCATTAGCTTTAGCAAGTAAGTGAAAGCTTGACAATTTAGTTTTATTATATGATTCTAACAATATCCAACTTGATTCTAAAGTAGAAGAGGTTTCTTGTGAAAGTACTGAGTTAAGGTGCAAGAGTTTAGGCATCAACTATATTTTTGTTAAACATGGTAATTCTCTAGTACAAATAAACGAAGCTATTGCTTCTGCAAAAAGCTTAAAAAATGGAAAACCAACTCTAATTGAGTTTAAAACTGTTATTGGTAAACACTCTAGCCTTGAAAATACTACCAAGGTTCATGGAAGTCCTTTAACTAAGTTTGACCTAGAAGAAGTTATATCAAAATTAGGCTACGACCAAGTTTATAACCAACTACTATATAACGAATTTAGAATGTTTTTAGTTGAAGATAATAAACATATCCAAGAAAATAAAAAATGGGATGAAATGCTTGTTGAATATAGTAAAGCAAATCCAAACTTATTTGAACAACTAGAAAAAGCAAAAGCAAAAAACCTAACTCTTGACTACTTTATTCTCTATAAAAATAAGGAAAAGTTTTTAAATTTATCTGATTCAACTAGAGTATACTGCGGAAAAATTTTATCTGAAATAATAGAAGAAAATCACTTTTTAATTGGTGGTTCTGCTGATTTATCGTGTTCTACTATGGTTGTTAAAAGTGTAAAAACCTATGATGAAGATAACCCTATTTCACAACATTTATTGTTTGGAGTAAGGGAACATGCAATGGCAGCAATTTCATTAGGTTTTTCATATCATGACCTATATATTGGTTTTTGTTCTACCTTTTTTGCCTTTTCTGACTATCTAAAACCAGCTTTACGGCTAGCTTGTTTATCAAAACAAAGACAGTTATACATCTTTTCTCATGACTCTTTTCTACTTGGTAAAGATGGTCCAACTCACCAACCAATTGAACACCTAGGCCATTTAAGAATGATACCAAACCTTTATACCTTTAGGCCTTGTGATTATTCTGAAACCTTAGGAGCTTTTTACTTCTTTCAAAAAAATCTACACTCTTCAACTGCAATTGTTAGTTCAAGACAAAAGTTAACTGAAAAACCAACTACAAGTTCACAAAATACCTATAAATATGGTGGTTATGTTGTTTTTGAAAATACAGAATCAAACAAGAACCTTGATTTTGTTTTAGTAGCTACTGGTTCTGAAGTTGATAAAGCTATCAAACTTTATAAAGCTTATGAAAAAAACTTTAAAACTAGAGTGGTTTCAATTCCTTGTTTAACATTGTTTTTAGAACAACCCCAAGAGTATATTGACCTAATATTGGGTGAAAATATTCCAAAAGTTATTTTAGAAGCTTCCAACGATAACCTTTGATATAAACTTCTAAATCAAAAAACTGATTTACTCTTTTCTATTAACTCTTTTGGTGCTAGTGATGATCCTGAAATTTTAGAGAGCTACTTTAGCTTTGACTATCCAAGTATAAACTTTAAAATTTCTGAGTGAAGCAAAACCTTGATAAGTAAAAATGAAGAAGATAAAGAGTAAAAAAAAAATTGGAATTTTTTCTTCTTCTTTTAATCCAATTCATCAATTCCATCTTGATATTTGTTTAAAAGCTAAAAAAGAGTTTAACCTTGATAAAGTTTTGTTGGTGATCAACTATAAGAGTATAAACAAAAAAACCTTATTATCTTATAGATACCGACTCCAGCTACTTTATAAGTTTATTAGGCCTTATAGTTTTTTTGATTTGGAGTTTTTAGAACTAAAAAAGAAAAAAATTTCTTACTCCTATAAAACTATTTTAGAGCTTAAAGAAAAATATGGTAAAGCCAATGACTATTTTTTTATTGTCGGTCAAGACCAGATTAACGACTTTGATAGTTGAAGAAAGCCAAAACTAATATCTAGATTGGTTAATTTAGTTGGTGTTTTAAGGCCAAATACTATAAAAAAAGACGATATTTTAAAAAAATATAAGTTTAACCTATTAGATATAAAAAAAAGTAATTTTTCAAGTTCTTTAATTCGAAATGACTATAGTAGTTGATCAGCTTATAACCAAACCAATGACTATTTTTTAAGCAATAACTTTTTATTCTTAAAGCAGTTGCTAAAAAACAACTTATCAAAAAAAAGGTTTCTCCACAGTTTAAGGGTTGCTAAATCAACCAAAAACTATGCAAAAAAGCATAAAATGAATTGAAAATTGTTATATAATGCCGCTCTTTTGCATGATATTGCAAAAGAATTTGATAAAAAACAAATGGAAAAGCTTTTACTTTTAGAAAATGAAAAACTATTAGAAGAACCAATTAAGGTTTGGCATTCTTTTGTTGGTGGAATTTTTTTAAAAAACAACTTATTCTTTTCCAACAAAAAACTATTAAACTCAATTTTTTATCATACCACTGGCCATCCATCTTTTACCAATTTTGAAAAACTAATTTTTTTATGCGATAAAATGGATAATACCAAAACTAAAATCTTTAAAGTTATAAAAAGGCGTTTATGAAAAAATATTGATAATACTTTTTGATTATTATATAATTATAGATATCATAAACTTTTAAAAACCAATAATAAAAAAGTCGGAAGGTTAACCAAAACCTATTATAATTTTTTAAAAATTCAAAACAATACCTAAGCTAATATGAAAACTGTTAATAAAGTTGTCACCTTTTTTGTAATTATTTTTTCTGTTGGAATAATTTTTATGATTGGTTATTTTATTTTTTACTACCCTACTATAATTTATTACAATCCACAAATGGATAATGTAGATACTTTTAAAGAAAAATTTTGTAAAGTTAGAACTTGTATATCATATGATGAAGGCCTAACTTTAAAAAACTCTTCAATTACTTTACAAAAAGAAAGTGGAAATTGAACTTTAAAGTATAAAGATAGTGATGATAAAAATATTTATTATTATTATATAAATGAAAACGAGAAAATAAAAATAATATCAACAGAACCAACAAATCCTCATATAAAAAAGTTTTTTTACTATAACTATATAACCAAAAAACTATCAAACTTTAGTAAATAATACAACCAACTACATAAAAAAAAGTAAACTTCTAATTTCAATAAAGCCAAAATAAATTTATATATAATATTAGTAAATGAAAAGTTATAACAAAAAATCATTTATAAAAATACTATTTAAATTTCTTTTATTTACTATCTTTTTTATAGTTTTTGTAAATACTTCAACTATAAAAGTAAATGATATATTAAAAGAAAAAAATGGTAAACTATTATCTTCTATTGATCAAACCATTTTTGAATTTGCTAAAGATATTGGAACTAATAAATTAAAAGTAAGAAAAAAAGGTAATTGAGAATCTTGAAAAATAATAACAAATTATCAAATTATAAAAATTAATAAAAAAGATTATATAATTGATATTTCCAAACAATTAACACCAAATATTTTATCTATAGCAAATTCAATACTTGATAAAAATAAAACAATAATTTTAAATAAAACATCAAATCAAGTAAATTTTTCAAGATTAAATAAATTTGAATTAGAAAACTTTATATTTTATTTTAATCCAGAAACATATCTTGTTACTGATGTAAAAGTAAAAACTTCAACTAAAAAAAACAAAACACAAATAAAAACAAATAAAGAAGTTTTATGTTTTAGCGAAGACCCAAATATAATTTATATTATTAACAATTCTAAAGCTATTTCAAGTTTAATCTTAAATATTTTAAAAAAAAAAATAAAAAACAACATTAGAAAAAAAAATTATATAAATTTAAGAAAATTAAAACGTAATTTTAAGAGTTTTTGTTTTTATAACATTAACGGACAACTAAAAGTTAACTTATGTTCTCAAAAAAATAAATATAAAAAAAAAATACCAACTTTTAGAGTTTTTAAAGATAAAAATAAACCAGAAGTTGTTGCTGACATTTCAATTAATTTATCAGAAAATTTTATAAATAAATATTCAAAAATTGAATTAGCAGTTTTAAATGGAAAAAAAGTTACTTCAGCAAACAAAATTACTACAGAAAACTTTGAATTTAAAATTGAAGACAACAAAATTACCACAGTAAAAGTAAATGGTGGTTCTAATGAAACTACTTTCCCAACAGAAGAAAAAAATAAATATATTTTTATTGGTTCTGGTGAAAATGCAATTTTAGTTAAAATTGATACTTCTTTAATTGATGATGCTTTATTAGTGGCGACCAACTTATTAAAAGGAAAAAACGGTAAACTATTATCTTTAATAAATACTCCTTCATCATTATTTATTTTTTCAAAAGAAAATTTAAGCAATAATCTTCAAGTAAAGTTAAAAGGTTATGATAAAACTTTAACAACTATAAAAAATTATAAAGTTATTGGTTCAGAAAATATTATAGTAAAAACTAATGAACCATTAAAATTAAATGCTTTAGAAAAAGCAAGAAATTTTTTAAATGATAAAAACGGACAATTGTTTAATCAAGAACCAATAATATCACATAAAATTTTTGAATATTGGATTGAAAATAATTCATTAATTGTTAAGTTAAAAGGTTTTGAAAACGCAAAATTTTCAAAAATTGAAAACTATAAAGTTATAAAAGTTAATCAAAAAGATTATATAGTTAATGTTTATAAAACATTTAATCAAAAAATAATGAATTTAGCTAAATCTGAATTAGTTGCATGAAATGGTAAAAAAGTTACTTCAGCAAACAAAATTACTACTAATAATTTTGTATTTACTATTAATAAAAACCAAATTATTACAGTAAAAATAAACCGTTTAATTGGTTCTAATGTAACTAATTTCCCAATAGAAGAAAAAAATAAATATACTTTTGTTGATTCTGGTAAAAACGCAATTTTAGTTAAAGTTGATTTACAATTAAAAAATAATGCATTAAATTTTGCTAAAAAAAAATTAAAAAATGGATCAATTATTGATTGAAGTGAAAAAAACATTGATCAATTTATTTTTTATAAAGGCGAAGATAATAAACTAAAAGTTAAATTAAGGTCTCAAAATGATTTTTATAAAACTGAAATTCCATTTTATAAAATTATAAAAATTAATAAAAAAGATTATATAATTGATATTTCCAAACAATTAACACCAAATATTTTATCTATAGCAAATTCAATACTTGATAAATATAAAAGAATAAATTTAAATAAAACAACAAATAAAAAAAATTTTTTAATATGAAATAAATTTGAATTAGAAAACTTTACATTTTATTTTAATCCAGAAACATATCTTGTTACTGATGTAAAAGTAAAAACTTCAACTAAAAAAAAAAAAACATCAATAACTAACAATAAACAAATTTTCCACTTTATTTATGATGACTTTATTTATATATTTGATAAAAATAAAGAACTTTCTGCGGAAA
Source organism: Prostheceraeus crozeri (assembly GCA_907163375.1). Lineage (NCBI taxonomy): Eukaryota > Metazoa > Platyhelminthes > Polycladida > Euryleptidae > Prostheceraeus > Prostheceraeus crozeri. The sequence continues at coordinate 43,155 of CAJQUW010008936.1, read as the reverse complement.
TATTAGTAAATATAAAAGAAAATATAACAAAAAACAATAAATTTCTTCAGAAATTAAAAATTTCTTTTATAGGCTTAAACTTTTATAATGAAGGTGATAAATTAAAAGTTAACTTAATTTCTCAAGGCAACAATAATAAAGTTGAAATAAAAAATCATAAAGTTTTCAAAAATAAAGAAAGCAAAGAATTTGTTGTTGACGTATCAGAACCTTTAAGTTCTGAAATTATAAACAACTATTTACATAATCAAGATGGAAAGCTTTTAAGTTCAATAAATTTTAAAAGCTTAAAGTTTTTAAAATTTAAAAACGAATTAATAAAAGTTGAATTAAAAGGTTTTCCCAAAACAAATACTATAGTTTCAAATTATATTATAATTAAAATTAATAAAAAAGATTATATGATCAATATATATAAACCAATTTCAGGTCAAGCTTTAAAAGCAATAAAAACAAAACTAAATTCAGTAAATGGTTTTGAATTAAAATTAGACGACACTATTGAAGGAATAAATAATTTAAAGTTTTATGTTGGTGCAGGAAATATACTAAAAGTAAATTCAGCTTTTAATAGTCGTAATCAAATTAAAACTGCAATAAACAATTATAAAGTTGTAAAAATTACTTCAAAAAACTATATAGTTGATATTTTAAAAAAACTCCCAAACACATTATTAGAAGTTGCAATATCAAAAATAAAGGATAACGCTTGATACAATTTTAATAATCTAGCTAACGACCCCGACTTTACCTTTACAAAAGTTGGTGATCAAGATGAAAAAGGAAATCAACAAATAAAAATTACTTTAAAAGAAATTCCAAGCGTTTCAATAGAAATTGAAAACTATAAGGTAAATTTTAACAATACTATAGTAGATCCTAAAAGAGTCAACTTAAGACAACTTAGGTTAATTGGAATTACTTTTTCAATAGTAACTACTGTAATTGCTTCTATTGCAACCTTTTTATATTTTACAAGAAGAAAAAAAAAACTTAACTAAAGTATTAAACTCAATAACTTTTAAACAAGTTTTATGAAGTCTTCTTCTTTAATTCTTGGAAAAAGTGGTTTAGTAAATAGTTTTTCGTGAATATTTAACATCATATCTTCAAAGAAGATAAAGAATAATTTTTTTCTTTCTTCTTTTGAAGTACCATTATAGTTTATGTTAAAGTTCATGTTATCAATTTCAAGATAATCAATAACTGTAGAAGTTGTAATTGGAATTACAGAACCAAGCATATTCATAGTCATATAATAAGCATAAACTAATATATTAGCTTCTTTTACAAAATCATTTCCTGTTTTTGATCAAATTTGATTTTTTTCAATATACTCACTAATTAAATCAATATTGTCAATAAGTGGTTTAATTGTAAATGAACTTAAATTTTCATTTAAAAACTTAAGTGGTTTAATTTTTTCAATATTATTAAAGACATCTTCTAATAGTTTATTGTTTTTATAAAATTCTTCATTTTCAAAATACTTTTTGTCTGTAATGTCAATATTTTTTTGTGTAATTAGTTTAAACAATCTTGAAGCAGTATTACCGATTTTATTTACTAAATACTCATTATAAACTTTTATAAAGTCTCTTTTTGAATACTCAACATCATTTATGTTATTAAACTTCATTGCTATATAAAAACGAATAACATCAGCACAGTTTTCATTTAAAAACTCAAACTTATTTAACTTAAGTAATAAATTATCAATCGGAATTGAGTTGTTTAGTGATTTTGACATTTTTGATTTTTGATCATTTATAAAACCATGAACAATTAAGTTAGTGTTTTTAAAACCAATTTTTTTTAAGATTAATTGTAGGTATACAGAATGAAATTTCAATATATCTTTTCCAATAAATGAATATCTTAAAGTTTCATCATCATTAAATTCACAAACTTTACCACTAAAGTCTCTATAATACTTCATGTTTGTTAAATACCCTATTAAAGCATCAATTCAAACATATAGTGTTTGAGAGTATTCTTTTTTTGATAGAGAATCATTTGGTAAACCAACACCTCAAGTTAAGTTTTCTCTTGAAATACTTAAGTCATTTAAATTGTCATCTAAAAAATTATTTAAAATATAATTTTTTAATTTGGGGTGAACATAACCCTTTTTCTCTAAAAGTGACTTCAAGAATATATTATCTTCTTTTGAAAACTTTCAAAAATAATTTTCTTCATTAATTTCAATACACTCTTGTTTGCATGTAAAACACTTTTTATCTTCAGAATCGTTTTCAAGGCTTTCACAAGTTCAACAATATAACTTTTTATACTTTTCAAGCTTTAAATTTATTGTCTTCATCATCTCTTTTAAAACTTTTGTTACAACTGTTTTATGTTTTTCATTTGCAGTATCAACAAAATTTGAAAAAACAATATTTAAACACTCTCAAACTCAGGCAAAATTATATGCCTTTATTTTACAAAAGTCATCTGGTCATAAGTTGTTTGAACTTGCAATATCATGAATTTTTTTTCCATGTTCATCATTTCCAGAACATAAAAAAACATTATAATTCTGCAATATCAACAACTTATAAATAATGTCTGACATTATTGAAGTATAACCGTTACCTAAGTGTAATTTCCCACTTGGATAATATAGTGGTGTTGTAATCACTATATTTTTGACACATTTTTCAGCATCTTTATTAATAATTTGTTTATTATTAATATTTTTATTATTATTTGACACCATAATAAATTATTTTCCTAATATATAAATTTTTTTAAGTTTATTTAATATAATTATAATACTTTTTAACTTTACAAAAAAAATTTTATATATTATTTATATTTTCTCCTTTTTTAATATTTAAATTATTTTGAATTTTTTCAAAAAAATTTTTCTTCATATATAAGTTATAAAAATTATTTTTTTTTCCTTTTTATTTTAAATAAAATTTATTAACCAAATATAAGTTATAAAAATTATTTCTTTTTCCTTGTTTTAATAAAAAAATTTTTAAAAAATTTTTTATTACCATAACTAATTTTATTATATTTTAAAAAATTTTTTTAATATTTTTTTATTTTATTATTTTTTTAAGTTTTTTATACAATAAAAAAATTTTTTAATTTTTATTAAAAAACAACAAAAGTTTAAAAAAATATTAAATAAAAAACTAAATTTTATAACAATTATATAATTAAAGAAATTAAAGTTTCTATAAAAAAATTACAGTTTGGTATATTTTTTATAATTAGATACTGTATTCATGTAAAAAAACAATTATTTTTTTTTTGTATTATTATCTTGTTATATAATAATTTTTTAATAATAAGTTCTAATTTTTCTTGGTTTGGTGTTGAATATAAAATTTTTATTACATCTTTTTGTTTTTTATAAAGTTTAAAATAGTTTCTTTGAACTTGTATTAAAAATTTTCATTTGTTAATTTGGTAATGATAATTTTTTAAAATTTCATAATAATAAATGTTATAACTTTTTCAAATAGTATTGTTTTTTATAGTTTTTTCTAAATAAGGTGTTTTTTTAATTTTACTTTCAAGATTTTTTATTTTTGTTTCAATTTCTTCTTCTGGAATATAAAAAAATACTTTTAAAAGTGGTTTTTTGTAGTTAAAGGTTGAAAATGCATAATTTGATAAATCATAAAATTTTGAATTATGTTGGGTGTATGTATATACTGTTGAATCAAAAAATCTATCAAAAATATAAAAGTTGTTTGATTTTTCTTGGTTTTTTAAAAAAGTTAAAATTTGAAGTTTAATAAAAATATCTTTAAAAATATATTTTTGTTTTGTTTCATATGATAATATAGATTTTATTCTTTCATTATCACAACTGTTTTTGTTTGGAAAACTTTGTTTTTTGATTTGTTTTGGTAAAATATTTAAATCTTTTAATACTTCAATATTTTCATTTTTTAAATTATCATAAAAATATTGAATAAAACTTGATTTTCTTGTTTTGTCTATACCTTCAAATACTATGTAATTCATTTTTTTTCTTATATAAACTAGAAAAAGACGTAATATAGATGAATATCTATATCACGTCTTTTTTTCTTTTTTCTTGTTTGAGTATATTTTAACATAGATAAAGAATTAATAATCAAAAAGTTTAAATTGGGGTTGGAAAATGGTAGGGTTTGGTAGGAAATGGTAGGTTTTGGTAGGTTTTAATGTTTAGATTGAAAAAAGGTTGATTGATGTTTTAAATGTTTAAAAATGGTTTCCAAAAAGGTGAAAGTGGAAATGGGAAAAGATTAAAAAGGAATAAAAAGGCAAAGTTTTAAAAAGGAAAAAGGATGAAATAAGGAAAAAAGTTGGAAAAAGTTAGCGGAAAAAATGGGGGTTTAGGAATTGGGAAAAGGTGTAAATATAGTGGAAGGATTAGGGGAAAAGGTAGATTTATCAATATGTATTTATATAATAAGGAAAAGGATGGATTTCCTTGTTTTAGTGGGGGGAATTTTTTAGCTAAAAAATTTTAAATAAAAAATTAAAAAATAAGCATCAGATTTTTTTAAATTTTCTTTTTACAAAATAAAAAAATAAACTTATATTTTAAAAAATTTGGGGAATTTAAAAAAATATAAGTTTATTTTTTAGATATGGTTTTTTTTGGGAGTAGGGGTTTTGGTAAGGGAGAGAGATAATTTGGTAAAAAAATGGGGTGAATGGGGGTGGAAAATGGGAGTTGGGTTTTTAAATATTGAATAAATAAAAACCTACATAAGTTAATATGTAGATTTTTTTACACTTTTATTATAATATAGAAATTATTTAATAAGTTCATATTTTTTAATAAAAAATTCTAATTTTTCTTTATAAAAGTTTTTTAATTCAATTTTTAAATATTTTATTTGATCTCTTAATTCTGGGTATTTAAATTCTAATATTTTTTCTCCTTTTTTATTAAAAGAACCATTTCAAACTTTAATATTAATATCTTTTTGAATTTGATTTAACCCATATTTATACTTTTTATTAAATTCTTTTGTAGTTTTTGATAGATTTAATATTTTTTTTCATCTATCTAATAATTTTTTTTGATCTTCATTAATTTTTATTTTTTTTAATATATTATCACATTTTGAATTTTGTAATAATGCCATTTCATTAATTTTTGTTGTATTAGAAATACATTTATTTTTTTGTGATAAACAGGATCATATAAAACAATTATTTAAAAATTCTTTATTATGTAAATATTTTGTTTTTCCATCTCCACTTTTCATTAAAATATTTAATTCTAAATTTTTAGGTTCATATTTAGCAGCACATCATAAAGGTAATTGTTTTAATATATTATTTTCATCTAAAAATGCTGGGGTATCATTTATAACTTGATTTCCATTATCTAAACTTGTTCCAATTGGCCTTATTTCTCCTGCTTGTATAAACATTTTTGCAATATATTCTGTTCTTTTACTTTTATCTAATAATTTTTTTATTGAGTTATGTATTTTTTTAATTTTTACATTTTCTAGTTTTAATGTTTCATTTTGTTTATCTTCAATACTTCAATTAATTATAGGTAAACCAGCATTATAATTAGCATTATAATCTTTTTTATTTGTAAGAAAACCATTATAATATTTTTTATCAAAAAGATGATTTGTTTTTCAATATTTAATAGGAGAAAAAAGAATATATTCATTTGGTTTATATATATTTCAAACACTTCAAATAAATTTAATTGATAATTCATTTTTTATTGCTCCTTTAATTTTTGGATCTTTATTCATTAATTCATCAATATAGGTTTTTGTTTTTTTACTTTTTTTATCTCTAAATGTTAAAGTTGATGTTTCATCTCTAAACGGTGGATTTTCAATAAAAATTAAATATATTTCTTTTCTATTATATTTATTTAAAACATTTTTTAGATAATCATTAAATTCTTTTGATAAAGCATTTCCATCCATTAATAATGAATTTTCATTAATTTCATTATGTGTTTTTGGGATTATTAATTTAACTCTACCTTCATACAAACCTTTTAAAGTAGTCCATTCTGTATAATCATAAGTATTTAAAATACAACGTTTTAACTCTTCTTCTGTTAATAATCTTTGTAAATTTCCTGTTCCAGCACATCTATCTATTATTAAATAATCTTTATAACCTTTTTGTTTAGATCTTTTAATTGCATCTCTAATATATTTAGTAGATTTTTTAACATAATGTTCTGGGGTAAAAAATGCTCCTAATTGTTTTTTTAATAGGGTATTACCTAATAAATTCATATTAAAATGTAATCAACCAATTTTATCTTTTTCTTTTTTAATTTGTTTTTCCCAATTAAAAGGTATAATATTTAATTTTGTTGGGTTTATAAACTCTTTTTTTATATCTTGTTTTGTTGCGTTTTTTTTAAATTCACTACAAAATTTATTATTGTAAGAAACAATTGAAAACTCATCAATATAACCTTTTAAAGGAGGTATTTTATTGTTTAATATTTTTTCTTTAAATTCTGTAGGATTAATTCAACTACCACTTTCTATAACTTCCCCATTAGAATTATCAATTTTTAAATATTCATTAGAATTCAAATAAATTAAAAAAGATATAGATGGGATGTTTTTTGCAACACTATTAAAAGCTTTTAAATATCTTTTTATTTGTTTTTTATGTTTAGCAACTCCACCATCAACAGATTTTGTTTTTTTAAATTCTATTAAAACATTATTTATAACTCCGTCTGTATTTAAATCATAATTAGGAGTTATTTGTAAATCTTTATAAAAATCTACCATTCCTTCTGTTTCGTAAATATAATTTCTTTTCATTTTTTTTTATAATTTATTTTTTTATTATACCATTTAAAATATATTAAAAAAAACGAATTATAAAATTATAAATTATTTAACTTTATAAAAACACTTAAAGAAGCTAAGCAGTCAAAAAGTGTTGTATGATAACTATCTTGGTTTTTTGAAAAATCAATTTTGAAGTAGTTTGTTGTTAAAGGTTTTAGAGAATATGTTAGTAAATTTGGGATTTTATTTTTTGTTTCTGATTTTGTATCAAAGAAAGTTAAAATTGGTTTTTGATTATGATATTTATATATTTCTTCTATAAAATGTTTTTCAAAAACGTGATAATTAGAAATTATTATCCTACCTTTTAATAGGTTATGAAACTCATTAAAGTTTTGTGTTGTTAAAATTGAGTTTTGCTCTTCTAAGATTTCTTTTGATAGTTGCGGGAATGTTATTCAATTAAATTCACCTTCTTTTACCTTTATTGGTTTTAAATGTGGTTTATAAAGTTTTTGGAAAACTTTTTCAATTATTATCTTTTGGTCTTTGATTTTAAATTGAATTATACCAACTTCTATAACTTCATTAAAACAATCAAAAAAACAAGCATTATTTCGCAATTTTTTTATTGATTTATGAAGTTTTGGTTTATAATTTAAACCGGTGGTTTCAAAATCCAAAACTGTAAATGATTTTTTGTTATAGTTTTTTTGAAATTAATTGCGTGTTGTTTACTTTTGTTTTTAAATATAATTTTTTTGATAATTTTTATTTCAATAAAAAGTTATAAAATAGAAAATGGAAAAAATAACTAAAAAACTATAGATAAGTATATATTAAAAATAAAATAAAAAAAATTTGTTTTATATTCATTATTTTAATATAATCGTAATATTTATTAAATAATTTTTTTATTACCATTACTAATTTTATTATATTTTAAAAAATTTTTTTAATATTTTTTTATTTTATTATTTTTTTAAGTTTTTTATTTTTATTTTAAAGGCAAAAAAATTATTAAGTCTTTTAGTATAGAGTTGGAAAAACGATTAAATATTTTTGATAATAGTCATAATAAGTATTTAAAAAGTAAGTAAAAAATTTTTATGTTTGAATACTTCCAATTGGTTTTCTTTTATAAAAAATTCATATTTTTTTATAATTTCTTTTTCAATTCTTTTAACAGCTGGTAGGGTTGTGGTAATTCATTTACCAAAACTCACACTTTATTTTTTGCGGAATATATAAATAAATTCAACTATTTTTTTAATATTTATCATTGATTGCAGAATAAAGTAATTTGTTGATGAATTTGTAGAGTTTTTTCTATATTGTTTTTTTTGATATTATATGAATTAACCCTTTCTTTTATTGTTTTAATTGTATGCCCTATTTTTAATATTTTTCCATCAATCACCATAATATATACTACACCGATTTTATTTTTTAAAGCATTATTGAGATATTCTATTTTAAATTTTATTATTTAGTATTAGATTTTTGTTTTGAAAATTTTATAAAAAATATCCTTTTACTTTCGAAAACTTTATAAATAAATTTTAATTCATTAATTTTTTATTTTTTATATTTATCTTTTATATAAAAACATAAAAAAATTAAAGAAATAAAAGTTAAAACAGACAATACAATAATTATTATTATATGATTTTTTGATAATTTATTATCTTTTGTTTCTTTTTTGTTATCTTCTGTTTGTTTTTTGTTATCTTCTGTTTCTTTTTTGTTTTCTTTTGTTTCTTTTTTGTTTTCTGTTGTTTGTTGATTTGTTTCTTTTGTTATTTGTTTTATTTCTATTTTGTTTTCTTTTGTTTCTTTGTTTTTTTTATATATATTTTTTGTTATTGATATATATTGTTTTATGTTTTTTTCTTTAAATCTTTTTTTAAAATGTTGTCTAAAATGTCTTGTTTTTGAAAATGACTTATAATCAAAAACTTCTAAATAATTATTTGTTTTTATTTTTAGAATTTTGTTTGAATTTTCTAATTTTTCAATTTCTTTTTGAGTAAATATTATTTCATTTAAGTTATAATTATTATTTTTATTAAATACAAAGTAAAAGTTGTTATCTCAATTTCATTTGTTTAATTCTTTATCTTCTATTGTTTTATTTTCATTTCTAAATTTGTTTCTAAATGTTTCTTCTAAAAAGATTTTAAATAGTTTTATTTTTTTTGTTTTATATGTATTTGAATATAAAACTGAAAATATATTTTTTAAGTTTATTTTTATAATTAGTTTATCATTTATAGTATAAAATGAATTTATATTTTCAATAAAATCTGAAATTGTAATTTCTATTTTTCTATAAAATTTTATTTCATTAAAATTTCTTTGTTTATTTTTTTTATTTCTATTTTCAATGTAAATTTCTGTTTTTGTTTTATATTTTTTTGTATTTTCATTTATAACTGTTTCAATTGTTTTGTTTGTTATTATTTCTGATTTTGTAGTTGTATTTGAAGAAAAAATAAAAAATGAAATAAATAGTAAAAAAATCAAAGATTTTTTTATAGTATTTTTTGTTTTTCTTAAAAATTTAAATTTATTTTTTGTTTTCATATATTTATTTATACATTATTTTTATTTGTTTTTTACATTTTTTTTAAAATGGTTTTATTGTTTTAGACATTGATAGTTTTTGATTTGTTAAACTTTCAATCTCAATTTTTAATAACTTTACTAATAAAAGATTTAATAAAATTAAAAATAAAATTAACAAAATCAATACTAAAAAACCAATTATAAAACTTGAAACATTTTGATTTTGATAAACTATTAAAAGTTTTGTTATAACTAAGAAAATTATTGAATTTACAATTACTATTATAAAATAGTTTTTTAAGGTTTTAAATGTATTTAGAATTATATTTTTTCAAAAAAAATTCTTTTTTTTCTAAGATATTTTAAATTTTATTATTTAGTATTAGATTTTTGTTTTGAAAATTTTATAAAAAATATCCTTTTACTTTCAAAAACTTTAATAAATAAAAAAAAGATTTATTTATAAATATATATAATTATTAATAATAAAATAAAATTTAAATTTGTATATGAAAAAACCAAAAAGACACTTTTTTAATCATAGAGATTATATACTTGATAAAGATGAAATGGTATTAAAAATGAAACCCCATTTTCACTCTCGACTATTAGAGAATAACTTTTTTTTTAATAAAGGCTTTAAAAAACTAACTGCAACTAGAATAGCACCACTATTTTTTAAATCAGATTTTGTAAGTGAATTTGAAGTATTTTGTTCTTTAATCTATCTCCAATTTCCAATTTTAGAGTATAAGTATATTATAGCAGGAGAAGTTTTAGAACCAAAAATTATAAAGTTTTTATCAAAAACCTTTAACTATGAAGTTAAAACTTTTGATAAAGAAGAAATAAACTATGATTTATTTCCAAATAACAAATACTTTGGTGGTATTCCAGATGGTATAATAACCAAAAAAGAGAAAAAAATTGTTTTAGAGATAAAAACTACCAATATAAAAAATAAGAACTTTATTTTATCTAAAAAAGCAAAAAAAGAACACATCTTGCAAGCTAGTTTATATGCTTATTTACTAAAAATTGATCAAATAAAAATCTGTTATTTATTTTTAAATGATGAAGATTATGGTGATTTAGAAGCTGTTAAAATTGATTTAAATAATATTCATATTTTTGATTTAAAGGTTGATTTTGATGTTATGAAACCAATTTTAGAAAAACTAAAAAAGTGATTTATCAAACATACTTCAACCGGAATTTCTCCAAAATACTCTATTAAAGATGTAAAACTTTTAGAGTTTTTAAAGTGTAGAGATGAAAAAGATGATCAAGTATTTTTTGATAAAATTTATAGTGATTACTTAAAAAGTAAGAAATAATTTTTGATTTTATTCATTAGTAGTCAAATAATTATCAAAAAAAATACCAATATAAACTGAAAAAAATAAAAAAAAATAATCCTATCGAAATAAAAAATCATTTTGCAAAAAATTTAATTTTTTCTTTATTTTTTTTTTGAATAATTGTTTTTTCTTTTATTTTTATTGGTTTTATATTAAGTTTTTCATCTTTTAATTTTTTTTCTTTTTTTTTAAAATACGAATTAATTTTATGTAGTTTAATTTGATTTTTAATAGGATATTCACCTTTTTGTTGAGCATCATATATATTAATAATTTTTTTTGTTAAAACTAAAAAACTTTTTGCATTATAAAAATTTGTTTTTTTTTTAATAAATGCAATCTCTTTTAATTCAGGAAACCCTTTATTGTTTTTTATATATACAAAGTAAAAATTTTTATTTCAATTTCAATTTGTTTTATCTTTTATTATTTTTTCTTTTTTATTATATTCAAATATGCTTTTTAAATGTTTAGTAAAATGTATTCTAAAATTTTCATATTCACTAACCTTTTTAGTTACACCAGAATATTCAAATATTTTTTCATTATTATCAAATATATGTTTTAAAATTTTACTTTTTAAAATTATTTTACCTTGAATATAAGAAAAATTTTTAAGTTTTGTTTTGTTTTTTGTATAAAAATTTTGAAGTAATTTTGTTAATATTTTTTTTCATTCAAAAATTTCATTAAATTTTTTTTTTTGCTGTTTTATTTTTAATTTTGCAAGTTTAATTCTATTTATAAAAATTTCAGTATTATTCTCTATTATTTTTTGTATAGAAAGTTTTTTTACTGCTTTTGTTTTGTGTGAAAATAATGAAAAAGATAAAATTAACAAAAAAAATATAAAAATTTTTTTAAATATATTTATCAAGTTTTGTATTTTAGTTTTCATTTTTTCATTATTTTTTATAACTTATCTTTTCAATTTTGAAATTGAATTTACTTAAAAAAAATTAATAAAATAATTTTTTTTGATAAAGTATTTAAACAAATTATTTTTTATTATAACAATAAATTTTTTAAAAGCAAGTTATTTTTAAAAATAATTAAACCAATAGTATTGTTAAAAATAAGATTACTAATTGTTTTTTAAAAGATAATGGTGGTAATCAAATATTTTTTTTTAATAATTTACAATCAAACAAAACAAATTAAAAAAACTTACTTATTATTAGTTTTATAAACTTTTTTACTTATTTAAATCAGAAAATTACTTAAGAAAATGATTATTAAAAAAAATTTTAACTTTAATTTTTTATTATAGCTTTTTGTTTTTTTTTAACTATACTATCATTTACATAGCTAAAGTGTTTTTTGAAGTAGTTAAGGTGAACGAAGTGACTACTATAGTATAGTATTGGAAATAATACTAAGTTTATTAAAATTGTAACTCAAATCTTAAAGGTATATTTTATATACATTGATTCTGCTCTTCTAACAAAAGATCAAGAAACCCCAAGTAAAATAGTAGCACCAATTGATCTAATAATAATTCCTACTAAAAGAACTGGAAGAAAAGCAATAATTCTTAAAATTACTGTTTGTTTTTGTTTTTTTGTTTTTACTAAAAACTCAATAACTCTATAAAGATAGTAAACCACCAAGAAGATAAAAACTCTATTTACTGCTAATGATAATCTTCAATCTTTTGCTAATCAATCTGGAGCTAAAAAGTAGAAAAAGTCATCAATAAAGGTGAATAAAAAACCAACATAAGCCCCGCAAAGTATAAACACCCAAATATATATAAAGTAGTTTATTGATTTAAATAGCATTATTTTTGAACATATAGCTTTTAATCAAAAGTTTGATCTAACAAAAATGTTAAAGCATAACATTATTCCAACACATAAAGCACAAAATATAACATTAAATAGGTTTTTTGCTTTTTTAACACTTTTTTTATCAAATAATAAAACCAAAATAAAAAGTATTAATAAGACAAAAACACTTAACAATTCACTTTCAATAACTTTGTCAGCTACATACGGCCAAAAATCTTCTTTAAGGCTATCTATAAATTTTCTAAATTTTCCCATTTTTTTTTAAAATAAAATTATATCAAAAATATATATTTTTAAAACATTAAAATATATTAAAATTTTTTGAAAAACAAAAAACACTTTATAAAATAATGTATTATAAAAAAAAGATATTTTTATGAAGTTTATAAAAAAAACAAAAATATTAAAATTATTTTTAATATTCTCTATATTTTTAATGGTATTTTTTATTGGAAATACTTCAAATAAAAACTCTACAAAAACAAATACCCAAAATATTGAAAAAGAACTTCAAGTTTATAGATATTTATTACAAAAAAGACATACAATTTGAAGGCCCGAAAAAAAAATTATAGTAGGTACAAATAAAATTATTTCAGGTGGTTATGAATTTCAACTTGAAGTCCCAATTAGAAAACAACTTGAACAAAGTATAAAACTTAAATCTGCAAAATTTAAATATAAAGGTGAAGAAACTACAATTAACTTAACAAAAGTTTATAAAATACCATTTATTAAAGTTTCAGAAGACAAAAAAACTAATTTTAATATAGTTGATAAACCAAATTATTTTAAAATAAAATCACTATTTAAATCTATTGGTTATAAAATTAATAATGAAGTTGAATTTAAAAAATTAAACACAGAATATTATTTTTATTATCAAGGTTATAACTTTTTTATAAAAGGCAATATAGTTGATAAAAAACTTGATGATTATGATAAAACTATTAAAATTTATAAAATAGTAGAAAAAACAACAAATAAAAACTATCTTTTAAATATTAATGGAATTTTTAACATTTCTTTTGATTTTAAAGACAACATAACAACTTCAAATAAACAAACTTATAGAAATAATAATTCTTTAAAAACAAAAAGTGAAGGAATAAAAATTATTTATCCAGAAAACTTTAAAAAAGAAGTTATTAATTTTGTAAAAAAAAATATTGAAAATAAAAAAATTAATATTAAAACAATTAATATTACTAACAAATGATTTAAAAATGGTAATTATAAGTTTTATTTTTCAAAAAGTGAAAAAATAATAAAAATAAATAAAGTTGAAAAACTTAATTCTTCTAATGTTGTAAGTAATACATGAGATTTTAAAAATGATACTATTGAAAAATTTGTAAACGGTTTTATTACAAAAGAAAAAGTAGAATATATATTAACTATAAATGAAGCTAAAGAAATTATAAGCATAAAACAATCAAAAAGACTAAAAGAATTATGTTTAAAATACGAATTTATTGATATATTAAATTTACAAAAAAATAATCTAAAAACGAAATATAAAAATATTTAATAAACTGAAGTTTTGTTGTGTTGTGCATTTGTAATAGTAGTTTATTTTTTAAACAAAAAATCAGCTAAAAAAAATTCATAAAATAAAACAATCATATAATCAATAAATTTAAATAATAAAATAATGAATTTTTTTTCAATAAAGAAAAAGTAAGATATAACAAATTTTTGATTTTTAACGTCTAATAAATATAATTTTTTCTGTAATTTTATGTTATTTTTTGGAAGTGGAATGTATTTTTTACTATAGGTTTTAAGTTAAAAAAAACAAAATTTATTTCCTGTTTTGAAACATTCAAGAGTTTAATGATTGAATTATAATTCCAATTATTTTAATATTCTTTCTTTTTATTAGTTATTCAACCTTTTTCCAGTAGTAACTAATGGCTTTTTATTTAGTTTAAGTAATATAAACGATAAAGAATTAATTTCTTTTATGGTAATTTTAAATTATCTGTTCTGCTATTTCAGGGTCTTTTACATTCATGTTAATTTACTTGATCAATCAAAATGCAACTTCAGAACAAAGTTGTTTAGAATAAATCAAAGTTATTTTTAACCTTTCTAAGGTGGTTTACTATGCACTATCTAGTTTTTTATTGTTTAAAGCGTTGTTTTTTTATAGTCTAATAATTGTGTCATTTCAAAAGATAACAACATTATGATTTTAAAAACAAGTATTCAATTTTTATATTATCTAGTATTGTTATACTATTTTTACTTTTTGTTTCTTTTTTTATTATTAGATCTAAAACTACCTTATCTAAAAAAAAATAAAATTTTTTTATAGAGTATTTCAAGTTTTTTATAAAGCTTATTAATTTCTTTTCTTTACTATTGTTTTTTAATACAACAATGTATTTTAATCTTAAGAATATTTGAAGAGATATACCGACGACTTAATTCTGTGGGGTATTTTTATGATTTTCAAATTATATTTACTTTTTTTTATATTTCCTTATAACATTTTTACTTTATTTCTCTTTCTTGAATGCAATCAAATCAATTTGAAAAAAGAAATAGGTTCTTAAGTATTTTTGAAGAAGAAACGGACTTAATTATTCTAATCTTGAAGGCTTAAAACGAAAGACAAGAAAGAGCAAAAGAAAAAAATAGTTATTTCCTTTTTTTATAAAAAAACTATAAAAACAGTTATAAAAAAAAAGAAAAACAAAAAAAAAACATTCAAATACATTTTTTTTTCACTTTAAAAATATAAAATAAAATAATAAAATACTTATTTTTATTATTAAAAAAAATTTTTTTTTAATAAAATAAAACTTATTTTTAAATTTTAGTTTATATGAAAAAATTTAAATTTTTATGAAAATATACTTTTATATTTTTTTTTAGTTGAATAGTTTTAATTTTTGGTGTTAGTGCTAGCAAGGGGCTAACAGAAAAAAACATTTTAATCGTTTTTTTTTTTAAAATCAAAGTATTGTAAACGCGTGAAAAAATCAAGGTTATTCATGAAAAAATAATATTTTACAAAAAGATTATGACCAAACTTATCAAAAAGATAATGTTGGTGTATATTTTTTTTAATTAAAAAAAAAAACACATCTAATATACATCTGAATCAAAAGAATTTTTATTTTGAAGTAAAGAATCAAAAAATGCCTATATTTTACCAAAAATTAAAATAAAAACAAAGTTAATACAGATATTGTATAAAAATTTTTTCAAAAACCATTTGATATATAAAAAAAAGTTATAAAAATATATCTTTTATACAAAACGCTGCTTTAACTGAAGAATACGAAATAACCAATATTAATTATTTTGGTATTAATTTTAGTCTTGAAAACAACCAATTTATTTTTAAAATTGATAAAGATCAAAAACTACAAGTTTATCAAAAAGATACTGTTAACAAAACAATACAAAAACGATGACAATGACAATCAAACAATTAAAAATAGCAAAAAGTAAATTAAAATCATTTAGATTTCCTATTTGAATAAGACTAAAAAAGATAAAAAATATAGAGTATTGAGAATTTAATACAGTCAGTTATGATTTTTTAGCTTTAAAAGACTTTCCAAATTTTAATTTTTGCGGCAAAACCAAGAAACAAAACAAATTATAGATATACTAATATATATTTTGAAGACGATATTAATTTAATTTTTTCATTAGAAGATGGTCAAATTTTTGTAAATAATATTATTTCAAAAAAAAAACCAAATTATTTAAAGTAGATAAAATGATTTCTTCATTTAGTAGTCTTTTTAAAAACTTATCAAAAAAATTAATAAAGTGATTATTTAGAGTATTAAATTAATATAACGCCAAATATATTTGTAAAGTTATTTTTTAATAAATCAAATAAAATTTTAGAAAAAATAAAATTTTTTTATAAAAATACACAAATATTTAATATAAAACTTTTAAAATCAAAATGAAGTTTAAAAAAAATAAATGGTTCAATTGCTATATATGACACTACTAAACCAGAACCACCAAAAGTTCCTAAACCATCAAAAAAACCAGAACCACCAAAAGTTCCTAAACCATCAAAAAAACCAGAACCACCAAAACCACCAAAAGTCACTAGACCAAAAAAAAACTAGACTCATCAGAAAAGTCACTAGATCCATCAAGAGAAAAAACCAGAACCACCAAAAGTCACTAAAACCATTAAAAAAAAAGAACTTTTTTGATAAAAATGGAGATAAAATTAATTGAGATCAAAATAATGTAGTTAATACTATAGTTGATGATTATGGTAAAAATTATATATTTTATACTACAAAAATTGATAATTCTATTGATGAATTATATATATATAATTCTGATATTAATGACATGGAAATATTAAAAGACTATAAGTTTTAAAGAAATAGCTATTTCAAACTTAAAAAAATATCCAACAATTACAAGAGAAAACAATTCAAAAACATCCCAATTAGAGAAAATAGAATATTCGTTAGGTGAAAAAAGTATTGCATCAAAAATAGTTTCTGCTAAATACCTTATTAAAACAGTTGATCTAAGAAGCGAAGATTTTTATTTATATGGTAATTATATTTTTGATAAAAGTAACGAACCATTAGCAAAAAAAATACTTTATGATTGAGAAAAAAGTATAAAAAAACAAAAAAAAGAAAACAAAAAAGAAAAAAGTCAAAATGAAATTGTAAGTGAAGAAATTCAAAAACCTAATAGCAATTTGATTCCAAATAAAACTGAAGAGAAAAATAAATCTGTAAAAAACAAAACCAATTATATACAAATTGCTTTAATTGTTGCAGGAGTTTTTGTATTTATTTTAATTATATTTATATTGTATAAACTTTGTAAGTAAGTTTTAGTAATTAGTAAAAATCTACCATTTAAATAGTAAAAAAGTTATAATTTTTAGTTTATAAATGTAAAAAAATTATAAATTATTTTTTGATTTTATACTTAATTTACTAAAACAATATAAATTATTAAAGTTGTTTAAAGAAATAGTTTTATTATTAAAATTAAAATATAAAAAATTTATTGTTTTTTTCAATTATATAATAAAAAAACACCATAAATATGAAGATATTTATGGTGTTTTTATACTTAATTTATTATTTTTTTAAAAAATATAGTATATTATACTTTGATATTAGTAGTTTTTTTTATATTAAATTTTTTCATATTTTTCTTCTGTTTGAACTATACTATTTCTAATACTTTCAAAATGATTTTTGAAATAACTTAAATGTGTATAATAACATTTGTAGTATAGTAATGCAAAGAAAATATTATTAATGATTAGAGTTGTAAACAATTTGTATGTAAATCTTTCAATTAAGAAATATCATTTTGTAAAAATTGGAATATAAGTACCAAGATAAATTGTATTTCCTACACATTCTATTAATATTCCAATACATAAAACAGGAACAAAACAAAAGTTTCTAATAATTACAGTATTTTTTTGATTTTTTAAACATACTAATTTTTCAATTAAAACATACATATAATAAACAAACAGTAATGAAACAATTCTCATAGATAAATAAGTAATTCTATAACCACTTGCTTTTCAATTTGGAGCTAAATAGAAACATAAAAAATCACTTATAAAAGCAAATATTACCCCAATATAAGAACCACAAATTAAAAAAACCCAAGCATTTAAGAAAAATAACATATACTTTCAAAGCATTATTTTTTTTAATGAAACTTCAAGATAAAAATTAGTTTTTAAAAAAATATTAACTACAAGAACAACACCTATTAATAAAGCACATAAAACAATATTAAATAAACTTTTAATTTTTTTAAAACTTTTTTTATCTAATATCATTATAAGAGCAAAACAAATTATCAAAACCGCAAGACTTATAACTTCAAATTTTAACATTGAGTTTGATAACGGTGCTCATAATTTTTTTTTAAGTGAAATTAAAAATTCTTGTAGTGTGCCGCTTGATTTTTTTAAAATTATCATAAATTTTTCCTTTAATATTTTATATTAATTTAATTTTTTAAAAATATTATTATAACATAAAAAAAATTTTTATAAAAATTTTTTTAACTTCATTTTTTTATTAAATATTTTATTATAATATTAAGAACTAAATATTATATATTATGATTAACTATTTTTTTATAAAAAACTTTTTATTTAAAGTAAAAAAATTTTCACTATACAGTTTATTTTTATTGTTTTTTTTATTTTTTAATTTAAATAATACAATTTCAACTAAAGTTGATGATGAAAGTTTTGATATTTCAAAACCTTTAACTACAGAAAATAAAAAAACAAAAATTAAAATTAAAACAAAAGAATCAACTTACAACTTTTATAATGAAAAATATTTTAAACTTGAAGGGTATTATTATTTTATAGATAATTTAAATGTAATTTATAAAGCAACTACAACATTACCAACATCAAATAACAACAGTACTTCTTGGTATTATATTTATAATAAAACAGATATAGATAAAGAATTATTTGTTGTAAAAGAAAATAAAATTGTTAAAAGTGAAAAAACAGCAATTGAATTTTTTAAATTTTCTTTAGAAAATTTTTTCAATAAAATAGATAATTATGAAAATTTTATAGATGAATCTGAAAGAAATATAATTATAAATACAACAAAATGAAATATAAACTTTGATATTTCTGATTTAAAATACTCCAAAATTAAAGTATTGAATTTTTTAAAAATAAATTTAAAAAATTACTTAAAAGAAAGTAATAAAAAAAAGAAAAAATTAAAGTTTAAAAAAAATTCATTATATATGTATTTTTCTCCTAAAAAGAGTAAATCAACAAGTGCAAGTTTTTCATGATATGAAGATAAAAATAAAACAGCTCAAATTGTCTATAAACTTAATTCTGAACAAAATAAAGTTATTTCAATTAATTGTTTTGGAATACACTTTACTAAACTAAATACCCCATTTAATAAAGATAAAAAAACTTTTGCTACTTGAAAAATAATATTAATTCTTGTCGGGGTTTTAATTATTATTATTTTTACTGTATGATTAAAGTTTAAAGATAGTAGGTGATAAAAAGTTTTTAAAAAAATTTTTTTATAAATAATGAAATATAAATATTCAAATATTTAGTTTTTCTTTAGCAAAATTTATAACAATAATTAAAAGTTTTAAGCAAAAAAATACATCCATAAGTCATTTTAGATAGAATTAATGTAGATAAATTAAATAAAACAAAAAATTTTAGAACAAAAATAAAATATAAAAAAATAACTTTAACTTAAAGTTTATAATAGGGCTTTAATGAAACAAAATACTTTTTTTCTTTGTTAAGTATTAGAGTTTTGTTTTTGTTTTTTCGTTTTTGTAGTAGTTTTATTACTTTTAAAATATATTTTTCTTTTTGATTTGTTTTGTTTTGTAAGTTTGATAAACCTAAAAAGTATTGTTTTGTTTTTAAACTATTATTTTCTAAAATAAAATAGGTATTAATATTATTTAAAAAGGTTTCTCTATTTTTGGTTAATCTATTGATTTGTTCTATATCTTGGAATGAAAAAATATAAGAAATATTAAAGGTTCTTGCATAAGAAACCTTAAGATCAATATTTTTAATTTTTAGTGAAGTTCCTGCTTCATCTAAAAATCAATAAAAATATTCATTTGATTTTGATAGTTCTTTTACATTTTTTCACTCTTGATAAACAAACTCAAAAAATAAAGCCATAAAATCTTGATATTTTTGGAAGTTTTCACTTCCAAAAATATAAATTACTGTTGGCTTTTTTAAGTTTAAATTGCTAAATCTTTGAAAATTTGTAATATTTTTAAGTTTTTGTAAATTAAAAATAGCCATTTTATCTAAGATATTGTTTAAAAATAAAAAGTTTTTTTGGTTAGAAATATTATTTTTTAAAACATCATATTCTTCTTTAAATAACTCAACCTGGTTATTTTGAATATACTTTTTAATAATTTGTTTGTTTACTATAATAGATTTGATAACTTTATTTAGTTCTTCGATGGTGAAGTTTTTTTCACCAATATTTTCAAGTGTAATATAAATTAAACTTTTTAACATTAGGTTACTAATAACATCGAAATGGCTTAATTCTTGATTACTAAAGTGTAAATACTCATCAACAAAATAATCAACTTGAATTTTTAAACTTTGATAGTGTTTTTGGTTTAAGTAGTTTGATTTTTTAAACTTTTTTCAAAATAAATTAAGCTCATAAACTGGATTTCAAATTAAGTTTTTACTACCTTTTTTGAGTTTTATACGTTTTTTATCAGATAAATTTAGTATAAAAATGTTTTTGTAACCGGAATCTATAAAATCATCAACAGTATTTTCATATATTTCTGTTTTTGGATCATAAATAATATAAGAGTTTTTTAGTTTTTGAACTTTAGATAAAAACTTTAAGTTTGGAATTATTATTTTTGAACTTTTTCCAGAACCAGTAGCCCCACAAATTAAATAGTGGTGAGAAAATAAAACACTCAATTTATATAGGTTAAATGGTTTATATTTTTTTCAACCAATAAGTAAACCGTTAGATATTTTTGGTTTTTTTAGTTTTGAAAAAAATACTTTTTTATTATCATTTTTAAACAATTTGTATAAAACTATTAATAAGGTTAAAATTAAAAGTAAAAAAGCTGTCAAAAAAACTATAATAATTATAAATTTTGTTGTTGGTAGTTTAAGGTTAGTAATTTTTTTATATAATAATAAGTTAAAACTAATCATAATTACTTTTTATTTAAATCTTGTTTAAGTTAATTAAAATAAAAATATTTTTTTATTTTAATATATATAATGTTATAACATTTTTGGTTAGTTTTTATTATTTTTTTTCATTACTAAAGTTGAAAGTAGTAATAATAATGGTTAATTTATTTTAAATTTAAAAACAACCATTTATGTGGTTGAAGAAAAAGATTTAAAAATTAAAACTTTAAAAAATTATAATGTTAAACTTTAATGATTAGTTTTTATTAATAAATAAATAATTGTAAAATAATAATAATAATAGTTTTAATATATAAAAAAATTAAATACTATATTTTCAATACACCAATACATTTAATTATTGATTATTCTTAATTTTTTCAACAGTTATATATTGTTTTAAGTATTTTAATTCCTTAAATTATTTTAAGTTAAATAATTTTTTTTTAGTGTATAATAAAAGAATAATAATAATTAAAAATTTAGAAAGGTCAAAAAAATTATATTATGAAAAAATTAAATAAATTAAAAATAGTTAAAGTTGTTTCAGTATTAGCTATTAGTTCAGCAGTAGTTATTGCTGGAGTTTCAACAGCAACAGCAACACAACTAACAACAGAACAAAAAACATTAAAAGCAAATGTAGAAAGTTTTTTATATACTAAAACAACTAAACAAAAACTAACAGGTACAGATCAAATTAAATTAACTGTTACTGGTAATACAACAAAAACTACATCTTTTGTTCTTGGTGGTTATACTTTTACTTGTGACGGCGAAATAACTTTTAGAGCAACAGCTATAGAAATAATATTAAAATCAGTTAAAAAAGATGGAACAACTGTTGATTTAGGTGCTGGTTATAAACTTATTGGTGTAAAAGGTACTCCTGCAGTAGCAGCTAAAAATGCAAAAATAACAGAATATAAATCAGAGTTACCTGAAGTTGTTAAAACAAAAATAAAAACAAAAATAAAAAGAAAAAAAAATTTAAAGGAACAAGCACTTCAATTTGAATTATTAGATTTAAAGGATAAATATCAAAAAGAAGATCATAACACTGATTTACCATTAACAAATAGTGCTTCAAATAAAACTTTTACTCTTGACGATTATTGACTTTTGGCAATTGTGGAACGATACAAATCATTTTTAAAACGAAAACAGCTCAAGAAAAATAACATTAAAATCAGTTCAAAGAAGGTAAAATGTGATGATAATAAGTGTAAAAGGTTGTTTGTTTAGAAGGTTATAAACTTACTGGTGTAAAAGGTGCTCCGTCCGCAGGAACTACAAAAGCAAAAATAACAGAATTTAAAAGTTTTGTAATTGCTGATACTTTAATTAAAAAATTTAATATTTTTACAACTGCATTATTAAAATTAGATAATTACGGTAATTCAATAACTTTAAAAAAACCTTTAATTAATACTGCTGATGAATTTAGTATTGATGGTTATGTTTTTAAAATTAAACATGATGATAAAAATAAAGTATTTAAAATAACTTCTGTAACAAAAAGCTCAATTGAAGTTTTAATTGAAGATGGTAATACTATAAAAAATATTAAAAATGATGAGAATAAAATAATAGACAACAAAGTAAAAAGTACTATTTCAAAAAGTTATAAAAAACTAATTAAAACTTTTAAAACTGATTTTAATAAAATATTTAAAAAAAAAATTGAAGATAAAGAATTTAAATTTGAGAAAACTGAAATCAAAAAATATGGAGATATTGAAAATTCATATTTAATCGGTACAGAAAATAAAGGTATGAAAATAGTATTTGATAGTGATGATCATAATTTTGTAACAAAGTTAATTATTACAGAAAGTGCTAATACTGATATTGTTGAATATAAATTCAATTTAAAAGAAAACTTATATGTTCTTGAAAAAATTAAAGATAAAGAAGAATTTAAAATTGTTAATCAAGATATAAGAAAATTTATTACTAATTCAGTTGATGAAATAAATAAATTAGAAGAAACAAATAAACCAGATTTTTTATCAGAGAAAAAATTCATATTTAAAAGTTTTACATGAGAAGTTGATAAGAACAAAAAAATAATAACAAAAATTTCTTATAAAGGTTTTGAATTTGATGCAAGTAATTTTTCAGGTTATAAAGTAAATATTAGCAAAGATGGAAAAAAAATACTTTCAATTAAAAAAGATATGACACCAATTATTGTTGTTTCAGTATTGTTAGGTATTTTAATTCTTCCAGCAATAGGTTATTTAGTTTATAAATCATTTGCAAACAAAAAAACAAATAAATAATTTTTAAGTAGTTTATTTATTAAAAGTTTAAATTGATACCAAAAATTATTTTTGGTATCAATTTTTTTTGGTAAAGTGTTAACTAATAATATTTTTATTTAATATAAATTTTATATGGAAAAACTATTATATTATATTTCAACTTATAAAATTTTTATTGATATTATTAGTATATTTTTACTCTTTATTTTTTTATTTTTTATTTTTTTAAAATCTAATAATAAAGAAACTTTAACAATAAAAAAACTTTTACTTTCAACATTATTAATATCAATAATGTTAACCTTAAAAATTATAATAAAACTTGAAAAATTTACGGTAATCTATATACTTTTAAAAAATTTTGTTGGTTGAAATTATATAATTTATTTTTTGTTTATTCTTACTTTTATAATTTGTGGGCAAAAACTTGGTTCAATAGTTATTATGATTGAATCACTTTTAACCGTTTTTTTTATTCCTTCTTTTTCAACTATATTTTTATCTTCAACATTAATTTTGATTAAGTTATTAACTTTAAATATTGCTTTTTATATTTATAATAACTTTTTTTTATTCTTTAAAAAACTTATAAAGAATAAAAAAAAGTTATTAATAATAAAAATCATAATATTAAGTTTTTCATTATTTTTTGCTATCTTTTGTGATGGTATTTTGTCATCATTTTATATTTTTGCAATATTAATAACTCAAAAACAAATTCCAATAAAGTTTTATTTTTCTTATAAACTATTAAAATTATTTTTTATCTATATCATTAACTTAATAATGTTAAGTTTTTCACTATTTATATTTTCTAAATCAAAACTTTTAAAACTAAAATAATTAAAATTAATTAATAATATTATTATTTTTTAAAGTTATAGTTTTTTAAAAAAAAAATTATTTTTTTTGTAAATAAAAAAAACATTAGTTTTTTAAATTATCATTAAATAAACTAATTTAATACTTTTATTTATGAAAAATTTTATAAAAAAAATTAATAAAATAATTTTTTTATTATTTTTTTTAATTTGTTTTTGTTTTTTTAACACTTCTATAAGTGATAAAAAAACTATAAAATTAAAAAAAAATAATCAACCAACATTAAAACAAAAAAAAGAAATAATCGGCGTATTAAAATATGAATGACAAAAAGTTGTTAAACTATTAGCTGAAAGAACCTTAATATTAAAATTAATGTCAAAAACAAATATTAAATATGATGATAATGAACAAAAATCTTTTTCTTTAACGTATAAAAAAGAAAAAGACGATATAAAATTTAAATATATTGAACAATCAAAGGATCACAAAAATAATAGAGTTCTTAACGTTATAGTTTCCAACTATAAACTATCTGGAATAAAATTTAACAAACCCTACAACTTTATTTTAAAAGGTTTCAAAGATGTAAGAGAATTACCTGAGAGAGTTGCAAAGTTATTCAATGACTTTATTTTTTTACAAAAAATTTTTAAAGTAAAAATAAGATTATTTTTGATTTCAAAATTATTGTTAAAGAAAAAAAAATTTTTATTTTTAAGAAATAAAGTAAATAACTTTATTATTGGAAAAGATAATTCAACATATATATTTAAAGTAGAAGAAAATAATAAAAATATTAAAAAAATTCTTGCTTTTAAAAAATTACATCAATCAAATTATACAAAATTAACTAATGTTTCTATAGAAATAAAAAAAATAACTAATTTTTCATCAAAAATAATAAAAATTAAATTTAATTCAAATATTAAAGAAGAAAATACAAAATTTAAAAAATTAAACAAAAAAATAAAACTAAAAAGTATATTAAATGAAGAATTACAAAATAAATTCAAATTATTAGCTGAAATTACTTTAATTAATAAATTAATAAGTAAAAATACATTTTTAAATGATAAAAACAATATATTTTTTTTACCATATTCAAATAATCAAGATGATGAAATAAACTTTATATATGAAAAACAAGTTGATAACAAAAAAGAAATAGTAATTTTAGTTTCTTCTTTGTATTATAAAATATCTAAAATATTATTTTTAAATAAGTTTTATTTTAAACTTAAATTAAAAAAACAATCAATTAATACAAAAACAAAATTATCAAACAAAAAAAATATTTTAGAAATTAAACTAAATAGTGAAAATCAAAAAATAATAGTAAAAAAATTTTTATTTTTTATTTCAACAATATGAAATTATAGAATTCCGGTAGACCTTAAACTTAATTCTTTTAATTTAGCAGGTTATATATTTAAATTAGAAGATAATAAAAAAAATATTAAAAAAATTCTTGAGTTTAAATTAGGTTCAGGTAATTTTAATAGAATAAATAACATTTCAATTAAAATAAAAAAAACCAAAAGAAATCAAGCAATAATAACAAAAATCATTTTTTTTAATAAAGTAGTTAAAACAAAAAACAAAAAAACTTTAATAATTTTTTTAATTGTTATTTCTATTGTTATTATAATTTTTGTTTTTATTTTTTTAAAAATAAAACGTTAAAGTATTTAAAAAAGAAATAATTATTATTTTTTATAAAAAAACTTTTATAATATTATTATGAGTTTTAAAATTGGATTAGTTGGGTTACCAAATAGTGGAAAATCAACTTTATTTTCTTCACTAACAAAAATGAATGTTGATATTGCAAATTATGAATTTACAACAATTAATCCAAACATTAGCACTTTAGCAGTTGAAGACGAAAGAATTGATTTTTTATCTAAGTTTTTTAATTCTAAGAAAAAAATTTATACTACAATAAAGTTGTTTGATATTGCAGGTTTAATAAAAGGGGCTTCTAAAGGTCAAGGCCTAGGAAACTTATTTTTATCTCATATAAAAGAAGTTCAATTAATTGCTCATGTTGTTAGGTGTTTTAAGCATAAAGAAGATGAAAAACTTAACATACCTTGAAATATAGAAGTAATTAACTTTGAATTAATTTATAAAGACTTAGAAAATGTTAGTTCTTTAATAAAAAAACTACATAAAAAAGCTATCAACACCAAAGACGAAAAACTACTTAAAGAGTATAACTTTTATAAAAAGTTAAAAGCACATTTAGAAAAATATCACTTTATTAATACTCTAGAGTTTGATCAAATTGAAAAAGATATTTTAAAGCTTAACAACTTTTTAACTGCAAAACCAATGATATATGTTTTAAATGTAGATGACAATCAACTACTTAACTATAAAGAAGATGAAAAGTTTAAAAATTTAATCTCTTTATTGTCAAAAAATAATAAGGTAGTGGTTACCAATTCAAAAATTTTATTAGAGTTATCAACTTTAAACAAAGAAGAACAAAATTTATTTTGTTCTGATTTTGGAATTGATGCAAACTTAAAAACAAACTTAATAAAAACATTTTATGATAGTTTAAGTTTAAAAACATATTTTACTGCAGGACCAGAAGAAACTAGAGCATGAACTTTTCATGATAAAATGTTTATTGACGACTGTGCTGGTTTAATTCATACCGACTTTAAAAAAAACTTAATTAAAGCAGAAGTTTATTCTTATTATGACTTAAAAAAGCATAATTCTTTAAGTATTTTAAAGAATAACGGCTTAATTCATTTAAAAGGCAAAAGTTCCAAATTAGTTGATGGTGATGTTTGTTTTTTTAAGGTAAAAAAATAAAAATGAAAGAGTATATAATTTTAACTGATTCAAGCGCAAACTTTTTTGAAAAAGAAGCTAACCAAAACAATATTGAAGTTCTACCATTAAATATTATTTTTGATGATAAAAAAAATATTCATAAAGTTTTAAACTATAAGTATTTAAACGATTATGATGAGTTTTTTAGAAAAAACTTTGATAAAGATAAAAAAAATTTTTTTTCTACAAGCTTTTATAATATTTCACTTATAAAAAACAAAGTTTTTGAATTATCTAAAGAGTATAAAAAAATTATTTATATACCAATTGATTCTAATTTATCAAGTCAATTTAATAACTGTTTATCTTTAATATATGATAAAGATATTAAAGGAAAACTACTTTTATTAGATGCTAATATGATAGGCCCACAATTAAAAAACTTTATACTTAAATTAAGTACATTTTTAAATAATGACAGTTCAAACATTAACTCTTTAAAAATAAAAGACTTTATAAAAACCTATCATAAAAATAATATAAACTTTATTTGCCCTAATAATATTGAAAATTTAAAAAAAACCAATAGACTTTTAACCAACACCTTTAAGCTAATAGATAATCTAAACTTTAAGTTAATTTTAAAGTATGACAAAAAAGGAATTTCAAAGCACAAAATTATTAGAACCAGAAAAGCAAGTTTTAACTTTATCTTAAAGAGTATTTTAAATAAGTTAAAAAAAGAAAACAAAGAGTTAAAAAAAATAGAAATTGGTTATTCTTGTGGAGACAAAATAACTAAACTTTTATCTCTACTTGATAAGTTTTTTAAGCATTATGATATTCCAAAAACTATTATCGAGTATATAGAGTTTACAAAAATTTTAACAATTCATACTGGCCAAAATACAATAAGTTTTTCATTTTTTTATTAAGTTTTAATAAAAAACTTATTTTATTCTCTATTTTCAATTATAATTATATATAAGAAAAAAATTTATGAATAATAAAAAAGATTTTGCAATCATTATTGGATCGATTTCTGATTATTCGGTTATTGAAAAAGCAATAACTTTTTTAAAAAATAATAATTTTACACCAAGTTATGATGTTGAAGTTGTTTCAGCTCATAGAACACCAGATAAAATGTTTTCCTATGCAAAAACTGCTCATAAAAAGTACAAACTACTTATTGCAGGAGCTGGCGGAGCAGCTCATTTACCTGGAATGGTAGCTTCTTTAACGCACTTACCAGTAATAGGTTTACCAATACAGTCAAAATCACTTAAAGGAGTTGATTCTCTACTTTCAATTGTTCAAATGCCAAAAGGTGTTCCAGTAGCTACTGTTGGAATTAACAACTCTATAAACGCAGTTTTATTAGCTTTAAGAATTTTATCTTTAGAAAATGAAAAACTTAAAGCTCAACTATTAGACTTTAGCAATAAACAAACCAAAAGTGTTTTAGACAACTGTAAAATAAAAGTATAAACTATGAATCTCAAAAAAAAAGCGCTATATAGTAGAATTTTTTTAACAAAAAGACCAAAATTTACTAATCCAGCAGAAGAAAAAATTTGAAAAATTACTAAAAAGTTTCATCTACCTTTAGTTAATGTTAAACACTATTTTGTTTATGATGTTGAATACTATAAAAAATCTTCTCTATACCAGTTAAAAAAAAATATTTTATCGGATAGAGTTTATGAAGTTATTGACCCAACAACTCTAAATCTAAATAGCAAAACCAATTACTTTGTTTTAGTTAAGTTAGAGAATAAGTTTAATGTAGTTGACAATAGTATTATTAAGTGTTTAAAGCTTTTATCTAAAGATGCTAAAGTTAAGATTAAGCACTATGATATGTATGTTTTAAGTTTTTCAAAAAATCAGGAAAAAAACCTACAAATTATTAAAGATAAGTTTGTAAATAAGTTTTCTATCAAACTAAAAAACTTAAACACTAATATAGCAGACACATTTTTACCAGCTCAAAAAAAAAGTTTTAACTTAAATATTCCTAAGTTAACTGATTTTGAACAGTGAAAAGAAGAAAAAAAAACTCAAAACCTTTATATAAAAGAAGATCACTTAAAAATATTGTTTACCTACTTTAAATCTAATAAACGGTTTTTAAACTATCTTGAACTAATTTTTATTGATACTTTTTGATCAGATCACTGTAGACATACTACCTTTAATACAAAAATTAAAGATATTGAAGTTGATAAAAACTTAAAACAGAAAAACGACAACTTATTAAAGGAAGTTGACTTTTACTTGAGTGAGTTAAAAAGAATTAAAGCTTATTTGGTAAATACCTTTACCAAAAACAAAAACTATAGTAGTAATAAGATAAAAAAATTAATTAATAACCTAAACCTTGAAAGTTTTAGTAAAGACTTTAAATACTCTTTATCATTGATGGATTTTGTAGTTCTTTTTAAGGTGTTTTTATTAAAAAACAATCATCTAAAGGATGTAGTTAACCTAGAAGAAAGTAATGCACCATCACTTTTAGTTCCAGTAAAGGATAACAAAAACTTAGTTCAAGATTGAATACTTCAGATTAAAAATGAAACTCACAACTACTCTACTGAAATTGAACCGTATAATGGTGCAGCAACTTGTTTAGGTGGTTCAATTAGAGATATTTTAGTTGCAAAGTCAATTCCTTATTCTGCTTTAAGAATTACAGGTGGAGATTCTCCTTCTTCAACTAAAAATGCTATATTTGACCCAGAACTATTAAAGTCTAAGTTACCATCTCACTTTATTACTTCAATGGCAGCCAAAGGTTTTTCAAATTATGGAAATCAATTTGGTTTAGCAACTTCTTTGGTAAAAGAGTTTATTCATCCAAACTATAGAGCTAAACGTTTTGAAATGGGAGTAGTCTTAGGAAAGGTTAAAGCTGATAAACTAAAACACTCTAAACTAATTCCAGGAGACATTATAGTTATTATTAACAAAACAGGTTCTGATGGAGTAGGAGCCGCTAGAGCTTCTTCTACTACTAAAACTTCATCCAATATTGTTGATAAAATTCAAATTGGAAACTCTATTTTAGAGCATAAAATTTTTAGATTTTTTAAAAAAGAACACATTTTTGAAAAGATCAAGAAGATGAATGATTTAGGAGCTGGTGGTATTTCAGTTGGAGTATTTGAACTTGCAGATGGTATTATAATTGACCTTCATAAGGTTCCAGTTAAAGAAAAAAATATTACTCCAGAAGAAATTTTATTTTCAGAATCTCAAGAGCGTGTAGTTTTAGGAATTGACCCTAAACACCTAGAGTTTTTTAAAAATGAAGCAGTAAAAGAGAACTTAGTTTGTGAAAAAATTGGAAGAGTAATTGAAAAGAAGAAGTATAAAATTTTCTATAAACAGAAAAAACTAATCGACTTACCTTCTGAACTTTTACATGCTGATGTTTTCAACACCATAAATAAAGTTACTATTGATAATAAGTTTTTAAAACCATTATCAAAAGTATTTACTTTTGACGAGCATAAACACCATACAATCAAGGAAGTTTTATTCAATACTCTAACAAGTGATAAGCTATTTTGTCAAAAAGGACTAAATGAACTTTTTGATAATACAATAGGAGCTACTACAGCAGCCCAAAGTTATGGTGGAAAGTATATGCTAACAAAAAGTGATATAAGCCTTCACTATATTGATTATCCAAATAGTAAGACTTGTTCAATAGTTTCTTATGGTTTTGATCCTGATATTGCAATGGACAATCCGTTTTTATCTGGATTTTATTCAACTGTATTATCCTTAACAAAATTAGTTGCTGCTGGTTTATACTATAAAAAAGCTAGAGTAGTAGTTCAAGAGTACTTTGAAAACTTAAATAATCCAGAAAGTTGAGAAAAAGCAATTCTTGTAATGACAGGTATTTTTAAAGCTCAATCTGATTTTAATATTCCAGTTATTGGTGGAAAAGATAGTGTTCATGGAGCTTACAAAAGCATTAAGGTTCCGCCTACTTCAATTGTTGTTGGTTTAAGTTCAATTGAAATTGAAAAAGTAGTAAAAAACTTATTGGTTTCTAAAAATAGTTTTCTATACCTTTTCAAAACAACAGTTAAGAATGATTTAGTTGATGCTAATGAACTAAAGTTTAATTTTAACCTTTTAAACAAACTTCAAGATCAAAAACTTGTTTTATCATCAAAAGCAGTCACAAAAGGTGGCGTTATTGTTTCTCTTGTAAAAATGGCTTTTGGAAATAAAATTGGTTTTGATATAAAGCTCAATAAAGAAGATATCTTTTCTTTCTATCCTGGTTTTTTATTGGTAGAAACCAATAAAAAACTTGATCAAGAAGTAATCAACCAAAATATTATTTTCTTAGGAAAAACTAATACTTCATCAAACTTTATAGTTAATGGAGAAAAACTTAATATTGAAAAAACAATAAAACTATGAACTAAAAACACTTTAATTTCAAATTGAGCTTTAGTTGAAAATACTCTAGTTGAAGATCAAAAAGTATATGATAATTTTGAAAAAAAAGTATTAAAACTTAATAAACCTACAAAACCTTTTAGAACAACAAAGAAAGTTATTGATAAAATTCAAATTTTAAATATTATTTTTGAAGGAACCAATTGTGAATATGATATGGAAAAGTCATTTTCTCATCCAAAAACAAAAGTTATCAACTTCTTTTTTAACAGTAACCTAAAGCGCTTAAAAGAAAATATTTTAGCTGCAATTAAGTTAATTGAAAAATCAGATATGATAGTATTAAGTGGTGGTTTTTCAAACTTTGATCAACCAAATGGTTCTGGTAAGTTTATCGGTTATTTCTTAAAACAGAAAAAAATTAAAGAAGCTATTGATAAGTTTTTAAAAAATGATGGTTTAATAATAGGAATTTGTAACGGTTTCCAAGGTTTAATAAGGTCTGGTTATCTTCCTGGTTGTTGCAGTAAAAGTGAAAATCATATTTTAACAAAAAATAATGCAAATCGTCATATTTCGACAGTAACCAAAACAAAACTTGTAAGTTTAAACTCTCCTTGATTATATGATAGTAGTTTTGGTATAGAAGAATCATCAATTATTTCTCATGGTGAAGGAAAACTAGTAGTTCCTGAAAAATGTTTAAAAAAACTACTTAAAAACAAACAAATTGCATATATTTATAAGAATAAAGAGTCGTATATAAAAGATAAAACTTTTGTAGTTAACGGTTCGTATATGAATATTGAAGGACTTATTTCTAAAAGTGGTCAAATTATTGGAAAAATGTCTCACCCAGAACGATTAAAATATAGTTTTTTAAACTATAATATAATAAAGGATAAAGTTAGTATTTTTGAAAATGCTATTAAGTGATTAGTAAATGAAAGAAAAAAGAAAAAAATATAGTATGAAAAAGATAAAATCAGAGTTTTTTTCAGAAGGAAAAACAAAAACCTGTTTTAAAACAAAAAACAAAAACGAACTTAAACTTAAGTTTAAAAATGTAATAACAGCTTTTAACAATAAGACGACTAAAATTATTTTTGATAAAGGCAAAGTTGTAAAAGAAATTTCAACTTTATTATTTAAGTCACTAAATTTATGGGGTTTTAAAACCCACTTTATTAAGTCTTTGGATTCTGATTCTATTTTGGCTGAAAAACTAAAAATGATTCCAGTTGAAGTTGTTGTTAGGAATGTAGCTTCAGGAAGTATTTGTAAAAGACTAAATCTAAAAAAAGGCTATTGTTTTTCATCGCCTATAGTTGAGTTTTTTTATAAAAACGACTATCTAAAAGATCCAATGGTAAACGACAACCACCTAGTAGAGTTAAAGGTTTTAAACTATTTAGAAATTGAGTATATCAAACTTCTTGCTCTTCAAATAAATACCCATATAAAAGATATTTTAGACTATAGCGGATTAAAGCTAATTGACTTTAAGTTAGAGTTTGGTTTTACAAAAGATAATGAACTTTGTTTAGGTGATGAACTTTCTCCTGACAATATGAGAATTTGAGACCAAAATAACAGGTCTTTTGACAAAGATATCTTTAGAAAAAGGATAAAAACCGATTTACTATCTGCTTATTTATTTGTTTTAAAGGGTGTTAAAAAAGGTGTTGAGTTTTATAACAACTGTTTTGACGAAAACAAAAACGAACTAAATAAAATTTCTTTTTCTTCTATTAGAAAAAACTTAAAGTTTGAAAGTTTTAAAGAAAAATTTGCTCTTGAAAACTGTAAATCAGAAAATAAGTAAAAGTAAGTAATAATGAATAAGTATAAGAGCTTTAATTTAGTTAAGGTAAATGAAAAAGAGTATATAGAGTTCATCGACTCTTACAACTTAAAAACTTTAAAATCCAACACTGATAAAGACCAGTATATCCAAAAGTATATTCACCTAGAAGAGATATTCCTAAATAAGAAAAAGTTTTTGTATATAAAGGACAAAAACAATTTATTTCAAATTATTTCTTCAACCAACTTTAAAGAGTTTACCTATAAGTTTAAAAGCTATACGATTAAAAACTTTTTCAACCAGTACTACCTAGAAACTATAAGCCAAGAAAATCAAAAAACCTTATATAATCTTGAAAACTTAAATAATTTTGTAACTTTTGAAGACGAAATAATCACTCTAAACTTAAATAACACCAACTACTTTAAGTTAACCAATAACGCACAAAAACACTACTACTTATATAGTATTAACTTAAAAAAGTTAATTTTCTTTCCTTTTAAAACTATCACCTTTTATAAAAACTTTTTAAGTAGTAAAGGTGATTTTTTTGAAGTTGAAAATATTGATGATAGCAAATCACTTTTTATTTCTAATTTCGAAAAAAGCATTTTTAACTACAAAAGCATTAAACTTTTACAGTTATTTTCAAAAGAGTTTTTCGAAATTACTACCCAAAACAACAACAAATCACTATTTAAAACAACCAATTTTAAACAAAAAATAACCAACTACTTAAGCATTATTGAAAAAGTAATCAACAACAAAAAGTATTTAATGGTTGAAGCTGAAGTTTTTAAAAAAAAAATATATGATTTTGAATCTTTAAAACTCTTAAATAACCACTTTAAAAAACTTGAAGTCATTAATTTTGAAAAAATTAACCAATTATATATAAAAATTACAGACTGCAATAACAACATTTTCTTTTACGACTCCAATTTTGAAGAAAAAACAATAACTCTAAAAGATAGCCAAGATTCTTTTACCCTTACAACCATAAACGATCAATTCTATATTAGGGCAGTAGACTATAATAATGATGTTGTAGTTTATGATCTAAATTTAGTTAAAAAATATAGTTCAAGCTTATTAATAAGTTATGAAAAAACATACAAAATTAAAAACAAAAAAGATCATGACGAAGAAGTTAGTAGAGTAATTGACTTTGCAAAAAAAGAAAACTTAAACCTTTATGAACTAAAAAAGGTTAACAAAATACTACTTCAAACACAGAAAACAAGAAATAATGTTTACTATGAAGTTGTTTATCATGGCGTTTCTGACAATAAACAACTATTTTACTTTAATCGTAACAACGAACTATCTTTTACAAAAACCTATAAGTTCTTCAAACTAAAAAACATTAACAACAAAATTTACTTTGAAATCTCTAAAAGTAATTTAAGAAGAAACTTATATACCTATAACTTTTATAAAAAAACTCTAAAGTATGTTTCTTCTTTTGTTTTAATTTCAATTAAGAATAACTACTTTATTAAAACAAAAAACATAAAAAACAACTATAGGCTTTATAACCTTAACGATTTACAGTACTTTACTAATGAATTTGTTAGTTTATCAATAAATAAAGAGTTTTTTTCTAAGTCGTATATTGAAGTTATCAATGACGAAAACAAAAAGTTTTTATACCCTTTTAACTCCTTTAAAAACTATATTACCGACTATAAGAAGTTAAGCCCTTTTTCATTTAATCAGCATAACTTTATTCTTTCAAAAACAACCAACAACTTTATTAAGTTCACCACTTTAGACTTATTAATGTCTACTATTGAAGTTGCAAAAAACTATAACCTAAAAGAAGTTGAGTTTATTTTTAATGATAAAGAAGCAAAAAAGGAAAAGCTTTTATCGTTTACTAACTCTCTCCAACAACAAATTTATTACGATTATAATTTAAATCTTCACTATTTATGCGATGGTTTTGTAAAAGCTTCTAAGTACTTTTTAATAAAAGAAATATTTAAAAATAATAAAGAAAAACAACACATCTATAAAAAAATTAAGCATATTCTTTCACTACTTGAATCTAAAGCAATTGGTTTTAGACTATTAACGATAAAACTAAAAGATAAGTTTTTTGACTTTATAGAAATTTACTTTGGAGATAGTTTAGATTATCATTCAAAAAAAATTTTTTCCGTTGATCAAACTAAGTTTTATACTTCTTTTTATAAAAAGTATAAAATACTTAAAATATATGATAACTACTACTTAGAAATTATAGATCATGAAGATGATAAACGACTTTATCAAATTGATAACTTAAAGCATCAAACACACCAGTTTAGATTTTATAAAGAGATTAAAATTTATAATAACAAGTTAATTGAAACTGTCGATTCTGAAAACTTAAAAAACATTTACTATAAAAACCTAAAAAACTTTTTTTAAATAAAATAACTATAGAAAATGAAAAATAATAGTGAAAAAAATTTTTATAATTGTTTTAATAATTTTGTTTCTATTTATTCAAAAAATAAAAGTATAATATCAAATATTGATTTTATATACTCGAAACTTAAGTAAAAAATAATTATGATAAACTTTAATATATTAGATTTATTTTCTGGTGCTGGCGGTTTTTCTCTAGGTTTAGAAAAAAATAAAAATTTCAAAACAAAAATAGTTTGTGACTATAATCAAAGTGCTTTAAAAACTTTTTCCCAAAACTTTAAAATAAAAAGTGAAAATATAGTTTTTGGTGATATTTCAAAAAAAAGTATTCAAGAAAAGCTCATTTCTTTATCTTTTAAAGAAAAAATAAATATGATTATTGGCGGCCCGCCATGTCAAGGCTTTAGTAATAAAGGAAAAAAAAGCGGAAAAAAAGATAAAAGAAACTTTTTATTTATAGAGTTTTTTAAAATAGTTGAAAAAGTAAAACCACTTATTTTTATTATTGAAAATGTAAAAACTTTAAAAACAACAAAACAAGGCTATTTTTTTGATTTAATTCAAGATTATGCAAAAAATTTAAATTATATAGTTGAATCAAAAGTTTTAAATGCAAAAAACTTTAATATACCCCAAAATAGAGAAAGAATTTTTATAATTGGTATAAAAAAATCTTTAAAACTAAAGATAAACTTAAATAATATAAAAAATTTTTTTTCAAAAAAAGTTATTTCAGTTAAAGAAGCAATTTCTGATTTAAACTTTTTAAACTCAAATCAAGGAAAAGAAGAATCAAAGTATTTGATAAAAGAGCAATCAAAATATCAAAAAAACTTAAGAAAAAACTCAACTAAGTTATTTAATCATATTTCAACTAATCATACTAAATTAACACTTGAAAAATTAAAACATTTACCAATTAACGGTACCAAAAACGATTTACCAAAAAAATTTCAAAACAACCAAAAGTTTAAAAATACTTGATCTCGTTTATCCTGAACTAAAATTAGCCCAACAATCGATACTCGATTTGATACTCCTTCAAATGGTCAAAATACTCACCCTGAACTAAATAGAGCTATTACACCAAGAGAAGCAGCCAGAATACAAAGTTTCCCAGATATTTTCAGATTTTTTGGAAAAAAAACAGAAATTAGAGTTCAAATAGGTAATGCAGTCCCACCAATTTTAGCAGAACAAATTGGAAAACTAATAAACCAAGAAGTAAAAAATACTTTCAAAAAACCAACCAATTCAAATATAAAAGTTAATGAAAAAAATTTATTTTTATATAATGATGATGCTTTAAAGTTTATTTCTTATCTTGAAAGTAATAATATTTTAGTAGATCATATAATTACAGATCCACCCTATAATATTTCGATAAAAAATAACTTTTCTACAATGAAAAAACCAAGAAAAGGAATATACTTTGGTGATTGAGATAATAACTTTAATCTTTTTTCTTGAATACCATTATATTCAAAAATTATAAAAAAAAACGGTTCATTTATTATATTCTGTTCATATAGGTATATTAGTTTTTTAATTTTAAAACTTGAAGAAAATAACTTTATTGTTAAGGATATTTTGTTGTGAAAAAAAACAAATCCAATGCCAAGAAATATTAATAGAAGGTATGTTCAAGATACTGAATTTGCAATTTGAGCTGTAAAAAAAGGTTCTAAGTGAACTTTTAATAAACCAAAAGATAAAAAGTATTTAAGAAGTGAATTTATCACTAATGTAGTTTCAAAAAAAGAAAGATTAAATCATCCAACACAAAAGAGTATAAAGTTAATGAATGAACTTATTAAAATTCATACAAATGAAAATGACTTAATACTTGATCCATTTATGGGAACCGGAACTACAGGCTTAGCTTGTTTAGAAAATAAAAGAAAATTTATTGGAGTTGAAAAAGATAAAAGTTATTTTAAAACAGCATTTTTAAGACTAAAAAAATCTATAAATATAATAACTTAATAGTGAAAGTTAAGTTTTTTTAGACAACTAAAAAATTAATTATAAAAAATTTGTTAGAAGAAAAAGAAAAAATAATTTTTACTAATTTTATAAAACTGATTAATGTAAATTAATAATAATTTAGTAAAATTGAAATTTATCATATCAAAAGGGATATAGGTTTTAAGTTAATGTTGTTTTTAAGATAATTTTTATTCGCCATAAAAGAAAAAATTATAAAAAAATTGTGCTAAAAATGGATTGTTTATAAAAAAATAAACTCCCCTGCGCTCACGGACAATATTGAAGAAAAACAACAATATATAATAATTAAAAATTTAATTATTTCACATTACTATTATAACATAGAAAATAAAAAAGTATATAAAAGGCATAATAAGTCAAGGTTTTAAAAAAGAAATTGGGTGAAATTGGAGAATGTGTTGGAAAAAGTTGGTTGGAAAAATGTGGGTTGGGTTATTGGTAAAAGGTGTAAATATAGGGGGAAGGAATAAGGGAAAAGGTAGATTTATCAATATGTATTTATATAATAAGAAAAAGGATGGATTTCCTTGTTTTTAGTGGGGGGTTTTAGCTAAAAAATTTTAAAATAAAAAAAGAGTATCAGGTCTTTTTAAATTTTCTTTTTACAAAATTAAAATATAAGTTTATTTTTTAAGTTTGGTTTTTTTTGGCAGTGTTATTATGTTAAAAAAAAAAAAAAAAATTTAGTAAAAAATTTGTGGAATGTAAAAAGGATAAAGTGAAAGGGTTGGTTTATAAAATTTCGTTATTTCCTAATTTTATATTTTTAAAAAACTAAGATTAAAAAGTATTTAGGATTGTTTTTAAGGAAAACAAAATCTAATATAAAATTATTAAATAAAAATAATTTTTATTTTACATAAAAAGATCTTTTATTTTTCATTCAATAAAAATCTGCTTTTTTATCTTTTTCAATTTCATGTATTACAATATTTGTAATATTCATTTTAAAAAACTTTTTATTATATTCAAAATTTTTATAAAAATCAATTGAATGTTCTTTAAAATCATCAAACATTTTTTTATAATTAACATTATTTATTTTAATTAAATTAAGGTGGTTTATTAATTTTTGTTCATCTGTTATAGAATTTTCAAGTGTAAAAAAATATACCTTATTTTGCATAAAAGAATGTTTATTTTTAGAATTAGAGATTTTTAAATGAATTTCTTCTTTATGTTTTTGTTTTTTATATAAAAATACCTGGTCTTTTTCAATATTACAAATTAATTCTTTACAAGAATATATAGGGAAAAAATAATATGTTTGTAATTCTTTATCACTATTAAAATTTTGATTTGTTATATGAGAAAATATACAATATCTTAATTCTTTTCTTGTTTTTCCTTCAATTACTTCAATCATTACTTTTTTGTTATAAAATAGTTAAGTTGTTTAAAATTCCTTCTTCAAAAATATTAAAATTTTCTATTATTTCTTTATCTTTTATTATAATATTTTTTTGTTTTTTAACTATAATATTATTTTCTAATTTAGATGTAATTTTTTTTTTAAATGTATTTATATTTTCTAAAATTATATTATCTTCAATAGGTAATAAATATCTTATAATTTCAATAAAATTAATTATAAGAAAAATTTGACCTTTAAATTTTTCACTAAGTTCTTTTATAAAAATATCAAAACTTTTAAACCCATAAGATTTTTTTTCATTAAAAATTTCAATTTCATTTAAGTTTTGTAATTCAAGAACATCATTTTTTATATTAAAAGTAAATAATTTTCTATAACCTGGAAAAACAGGACCTTTTAATCATAATCATACTTTTGTTTCATCAAAAATTTTTACATTATATTTAGTTAAAAAATATGCATAACTAATAAATAAAATTTTTTGAAATTTTATAGGTGAAAGAAAAAACTTATTATAATTTTTTTTCTTTTTTATTGAATTTTTATTATTTGTAATTTTGATAATATATAAATAAAGAGTCAAAATTTCTTTAAAATTTAATAGTTTTTTATTTATTTTTATCATAATAACTTCCTTTATGTCTTGTTATTATAACATAAAATTAAAATGTTTTACTATTGTTTTTTAGGAAAGGTGTAAAAGGCCTAAGTTTTTCAAAAAGAGATTTATTTGAAAAAGTTTTTCAATGTGCTAAAATTTTTTCTATTATTTATATTTTTGAAGTTAAGTATTGTTTTTTTAATTAGTTGTATAAATTTTATTTATATTACAAGAGTAATTTTTATATTTAGAGAAATTATAATATTTTGGCGGAGTCGGAGGGATTCGAACCCCCGCGAGTTTTAAGCTCCTGACGGTTTTCAAGACCGTTCCCTTCAACCAGACTTGGGTACAACTCCAAAATGGTGGATCTTGTAGGGCTCGAACCTACGACCTACCGGTTATGAGCCGGGTGCTCTAACCAACTGAGCTAAAGATCCCTATTATATTTTTTTGGTAGTGAGAGAGGGCTTCGAACCCCCGGCCTTTCGGGTATGAGCCGAATGCTCTACGACGTAAATCTCCAACTGAGCTACCTCACCATATAAAGTGTAAAAATATAAAATGGTGGACCTGACCGGTGACGCTCCGACTACCTCCTGCGTGCAAGGCAGGCGCTCTGCTAACGTGAGCTACAGGCCCTTTTGGTCGGAATGGCAGGATTTAAACCCACGACCTCTCGGACCCAAACCGAGCGTTCTGATCAAGCTGAACTACATTCCGTAATTGGTACGCCTAACAGGATTCGAACCCATATCCTTTGGTCCGTAGCCAAATACTTTATCCGTTAAGCTATAGGCGCATTATAAAAAATAATAATATAAAAATAAAAATATTATTTATTTTATTATATATATTTTTTAATAAGCAAAATAAAATATTATTTATTTTATATACTTTGGAGGCACCAGTTGGATTCTAACCAACGATCAAAGTTTTGCAGACTCTTGCCTTAAACAGACTTGGCTATGGTGCCAATTAAATTTTCCAAAAATATTTTAATAAATTGTATATTTAATTAAATATTATAAATTAATTTTTATATTTTTTTTTATTTTATGGTAAATTAAATTTAATCTAAAAGTCTTTCTTTTTAAAGTATATATAATTTTTAAAGTTATATTCAGAAATTTTGGCATATGAAATTTTAAAACCATCAAGCAGAGTAGTCATTTGACCAATTATATTGTTTTTGTTTTCTTTTAAATATTGATAAACTTTTTTCATTTCTTCAAGTTTCTTAAACCTTAAAATAAAAATAGCTGAAGAAACAAAATAATCTTGATCTGCAATTGCAATTTTTTCACTATTTGGAAAAGGTGATATTAATAAATCATTTTTTTTACAAAATCTATTTACTGTTTTTTTGTTTTGAGCTTTTAAAAAACTTATTTTATTCTTTGATAAATTTCGAATTTCAATATACTTAAGTTTTGAATTACTTCCACTAAAAGCTGTTTTAGGGTTTCATTCAATATCCAAATCTTTAAGTATAAATCATTGTTTTGGATCTTTTTGTTTCGTAAACTTGGTATAAATATTTATATTATTTTTTGAGTTTTTAACAAGTATATCATCAATATTCTTGATAAAACAATAGTTGTTGGTTTCTATTTTTTCTTTCAATAAAAAACTCTTTATTTTTTTTGAATATATTTCAACTAAATTTTTGTTTAAATTGACTATGCCAAGATTATTTTTATTGCTACTAAATTTATACCCTAAAAATATTGCTTCTTTTTTGGTTTTGTTTTTTTCTTCAAAAAGTAGTTTTGGACTATTGATAACCAATAACTTATACATAAGTTGTTTTACTTCTTTTTTTTCTAAAAATAG
This sequence comes from Prostheceraeus crozeri, assembly GCA_907163375.1. Lineage (NCBI taxonomy): Eukaryota > Metazoa > Platyhelminthes > Polycladida > Euryleptidae > Prostheceraeus > Prostheceraeus crozeri. The sequence goes on along the minus strand of CAJQUW010008936.1, from coordinate 1,623 downwards.
TATTATTGGTGAAGTTGTTGTTCCTGAAAAAGTATTATCGCCAGATTCAAAAATTGCAATAACTTTAAAGTTTTTTAGTATAAACTCTCTTAAACAAACATATTGAACCCCACTTAAAACTGATCTTGGTAAAATTATTGAAGCAAAACCGCCATTTTTTAAAAGTTGTCAAGCTCTTTCAACAAAAAGTACTTCAATTTCTTTTGAAGTATAACTCATATACTTCAAAAGACTAAAGTCTGATGAACTAAGTTTTTCAGTAGCTAGAGTTTTTAAAAAACCGCTAATAGAAAAAGGCGGATTTGCAATAACAAAATCAAAAATTTCATTTTTATTTGAATTCTTAAAAAGTAGAGTTTTTGAAAATACTTTTGAAGTAAAAGGTGCTAAACCGTTTGCATTTAGAATTAAAGCTTCGCCATCACCATTTAAAAATGAAGCAATTTTGGTTGTTTTCGAAAGTCTATAGTCTTTTTCTATTCCGACCACATACTCTTTAGCTCAATTATATGGGTTAGCTCTATATGCTTTTAGTAAATTCTTTTGAAAAGTTGTAAAACCTTTTTCATCAATAGTTTTTACTATATTTTGCACTTTATTCATATAAGAAAGCAGAAAATGACCAGACCCACAAGCATAATCAATCATCTTTGGAAGTATATTTTTTTTATTTTCAAAAATATTTGATAATATTTTTTCTTTTATAGGTAAAGCTTCTACCATAAACTCTACCAACGGTAAAGGTGTAAAGAACTGACCAGCTTCTTGTTTTCAAGTTGTATTTAATAACTCTTCAAAAAAATCACCAAGATATTGGTGCTTTTGGTTATACTTAAAACGATAGTTTTGTAAAACCATAACCACCTCTTTTAAAATATTGTTATTTTCTAAAAAACTTTCTTCATCAAAAACTTCAATAAAGCTAAAAACATTATTCTTTTTTAGTCTTAAGTTATCAATTATTTTTAATAACTTTTTATTATTTTTAGAGTTTAAGAGTATATTTATCTCTTCATCGTTATAGTCAATAACATTTTTATCCATATACTCTCTCATACCCAAAGTATAAAGGTCGTTTAGTCGTTTTAAAAAACTTAGTTCATCATCAAGAGCATAAATATATTGAAATTTCACTCCACTAACAGTATTTTCTTTAACTTTAAAGTTTTGGTTTTGACATAGTTCGTCATATACTTTTGCAATAAAAATATTTATTATTTTGTTAAAAGCATTAGACTTATCTGAAACACTATATAGTCTAAATATTGTTAATAACTGGTTAAAAATTTTTTTAACTGAATGTTCATCAATATTTTCTAAATCACTATAACTTAAAACGTTTGAGCTTAAAGTAAATTTATTATTTTCAAGATAATTAAACTTATTTCAATTTTTAGTTCATTTGTCATAAAAATCATCTACTGAAAAAGCTTCAATAAGTTTTTTATTTATTAAAATGCTATAAAAATATTGTTTTTCTTGATCAATATCAAAAGAAAAATAACTCCCTATTTTAATAGTTTTTTGTTGGAATAAATAACTTATTAACTGAAGCGTTTTTGTTTTATTCTTTAAAGAAATATATTCGTCAAGTTTATTAAACTCTTTAACTTCAAAAATATA